>JARQOC010000007.1:167808345-167875647 GCA_033576535.1 Allobates femoralis | reverse complement strand
CTTTTTAGTTTCATGATTAGTAATGAGAGGGGTCTTATGGACACCTCTCCCATTTCTAAGGCTGCCTTCAGACTGCGACAGCGTCCGGTCCGGGAATGTGAGGAGTGACAGCCTGGAGCGGAGTTTTTCTGCATAGAATCCTGTCGGGCTGCATGGAGCTGGATCGCGCCGGGTGGTAATTAGCTGCTATCCGGCTGCTGTGTCGCCGGATGAATCCTGCAGAAATGGGGATTTGTCTGCCGATTCCAAAACCGGTGCATGCACCGGTTTTGGAATCGGCAGACGAATCCCCAGTACTCCAGGATACATCCGGCGAGCTGGCAGCCGGATAGCAGCTAATTACCACCCGGCGCGATCCAGCTCCATGCAGCCCGACAGGATTCTATGCAGAAAAACTCCGCTCCAGGCTGTCACTCCTCACATTCCCGGACCGGACGCTGCCGCAGTCTGAAGCCGCCCTAATCCAGGACTTTCTGTCAACTGTTATTTTTTTGATATGTCACAGCTGTCATTAATCCCTTATATTACTCCAATTATCACTGCACAAGGGAAATCGGGATGGGGCAGGTAAAGCGCCAGGATTGGCGCATCTAATCAGATGCACTAATTCTGAGATGGCTGCTATTTTTTTTCAGGGGAGATCTCAATTACCATGGGCCTCCTCTGCCTGAGAATATTAGCCCCCAGCTCTCTGGGTTATTTTGGCTGTTTATAAAAATTGGGATGGACCCCACGCTGTTTTTTTTAATTATTTATTTAAATCATTTTTAAAAACATGTAGGGTCCCCTGTATTTTGATACTCAGCCAAGAAAAGCACACAGCTGTTTGCTTTATCTATACTGGGTCTCAAATATGGAGGACCCTACAACATTTTTTTATCAATTATTTATTTTTGCACTAAATGTTTAGGGCAACCAATCACAAATGCTGGCATAGAAGACGGGCAGAGGAAGCAGGTGAATATTCATAAGGTATAATGAGCAGAACTGGAAGCAGTGACAGTGGCGCGGAAACTCAGTAAGTATAATTGTCTTGCTTTAATCCCCATTTTGCATTGGTAAAACTTGCTTATTGGCTGTGCTGCAGCATTTCAACAAGCTTTATCTGAGCGTCCGGACCTGAACAGTAACATGGACTTTCTTGAGAAGTCAATGTTTGGAGTCAGACACTGGGTGTCCAAAACAGAACCTGAACTTTACAGTCCAGGTTCGCCTATCACTAATTATAACAATTAGTTTGGAACAATTCATCTTTATCTTACCATTTTCTTCATATGCTGGAATATAAAAAGCCCGATTTGTAGGGATAATTACTTGACTGCTGTTTCTACTCTCAACTCGGACTTTTAAGCTGTATCTCCCACTTACAGAGAAAGAGGTAAAGTATCTTGAATATATTCCATCATCCTTAACAGCATCAGCACCTGTCAGAACAAGTAATAATAATCATCATGATGAAGTCAAGTTTTAGGGCACGTTCGCACGATGCATATTTTGCTGCATATTTTAGTGCGGAAAAATCAGCAGTATGTAAATTCTTCTTGCAGGTTTATCCGCACTATATACACCAATTCCCAGACCCCCACCTCAGAAACAGGGCAGAGATCCCCATTTTGGCTACAAAAGCAGACTGGACTTCAAAGAGTGTTAATGTTAGGGTTAAGTAGCAATTTTCACACATTAATGCAGCCCCTTAATGTACAGCGTTCAAAACACCGTCATTAAAAAAGAACATATCATCAAGATTTAGTCTGTTAAACTAAAGGTGTGGCCACAATGACCCTGTTATACTGATTCAATAACTATTTGCTCTCTTCTTTGAGCTGTGTTCCCCTGTGCTGTCTCTCTCCTCCCTGTGTCCCTCTATCTCTTTGTGCTGTCTCTGTCTCCCCGGTTGGCGTGTATTCCACTGAGGAACGCATATAGGAGTAACATGGTTTCTTTTCCTATACTGTATATACATTCTACAGTGGAATGCAAATGGGAGGAAGTAGTGAAGCCCCCAAAAAGGCAGGGCTGAGCAGCAGCAGCAGCAGGTGTCACAAGATGATGGTCACCTGAGTAAGTGTGTTTGCATGCGCCGGGTATACACATGGGCACTTACTCAGGCGTTGATTACCCAGGGGTGTAGCCTGTACTGTGGCTACAAGTGGTGGTTGCAAGCGGTGAAAGAGGACCCTGGGCCAGAGATCAGAACCATGCGGTACCACTGGTTGTACTGCGCAATCAGAAATCGCCAGTGAGCACCATATTTGAACATCCATCACTTCAGTGTGCAAATATGGCTGCCGCAATTGCAAATCAGAGGCTGTCCAGGAGGTGTGTGATAGGAGAACAATCGAACGCAGAATTATATGTGGCGCCCACTGGTCAGTGCACCACGGTACTGCATCCAAAACAGAGTGTATGGTATCCCAGTCATTGGAGAGGATAATTTTGAACTGAGGCTCTCATCCCAGCATCCCTACAACTAGATTATGGTACCAATCGGCTAACCCATTACCTGGGTAACAGGTCCTGGTGGGAGGAGTGTTAGGGGTAGAAGGAGTGGGAAACACATAGACAGATAGAGTCTAATCTGAAGCACGAAGCAAGGAACAAGTCCTAGAGGGACACCACAAGGTGGGCGCTAGAAAAGGAGTGGTGACCCAGGCTGAAGTGGGAGACCCAGTGCCAGATAGAGTAAACGGTCTGGGGGAATCCTGGTTCACAACGGGGTACCGGCTCCAAGTCGCGGTGCAGGCGAGTCCAACCCTGAGCCGCCAATACCAGTGGGTCGCAGGTCTGCCAAGCAGCCCCTGACCTGGTCCACAACATACAGCTCCACCAGGTATCCTCAAATCGGGTTGAGCCCCTTAGAGAAGAGAAGGGTACCCTCATCACACCCGACGGGCCTTGTAGGAAGTAGGTTTGTACAGGGCAGCGCACGGATAGAAAGGAGGTGCAAGGAAGACACATAGGAATGTGAACGTAGTAGAAGGAACACTTGGGGAGCCTCAGAGAGACTTTGTACCCTCCGGTGACTACCTGTCCAGCTACCCGTAAAGACTGTGTGACTGTGTGCTCTATGGCGGATCTGTCCACATGGATGTCACAACACTGATGTGGACCTAACCTTACGAAACAAACAAATACAAGTAGGGCCTTTAGAATAATATCCCACCATGGAACTAGATATTCGTCTTGGATGTGTTGGACAAATGAAAATATGTCTACATCTGCAAATTTAAAATTAAGGCACTTTCACATCTATGTTTTTGCAAAAACAGCCAAAAACAGATTTTAGGATATTCATTGTTTTTCTATACATTTTTAGGAAGTTTTTTTTGAGTGCGGCATAGAAAAATGTTTGAAAGACCATTGTGAACTTTGTCTTAGAATTAAAATGTTCCTAAATTGAAAACAATTGTTGTAGGTACCTGCACCGTTGTCCAAGAGTTTTAGAGTGATTGAGTGTTTGTTCTCATCTTCTATAGTTGCTGTTACATTGACTCCTGTCACAGGTAATAAACCTTGACTAACCATTGCATATACGACCATTGGATTGGGGTAAATGTTTTGAATACTGTTCATATGAGCATCCACAGTTATCGGAGTTGTACTTCCATTTGCTGCCTTAGTGTTCACAATTATAGAAACAGCTTGGGATGATACAAATGCATTGCAAATGCTGTATTGCCATGTTCCCCTCTGATAATATAAAAAAACAGAAATCATTATTTTGCATAAGTCGTAGTTTGAGTATATAGGTAATAATGATATACAATACAGAAAACCTGCCCAGACTGCTGAATGACAAGTGACATAGTAAATGTAAATCCTGAAAAAAACTGCTCTATAAATAAGAAACAATATCTTATATATCATTGCCTTGTGGCAACTTCCGTCCAGTTATAACAGTATGTCACATCCGGCGGAAACCACAAGGCAATTATACAGTACACCCAAGTAGGGTGCAACAACATGGCGTCCGCTGGCGGCAGTGCTGCCACACACTACTGCCTTCAGCCCGGCATCAGTATAACCAGGCAGGGGTGAGAACTGAGGGGAGCGAGGGGCGAGGACGGAGCATGGGGGGAGAGGCAGAGGGACACAGAGGCACAGGGAACACAGGCACAGGGGTACACAAACACAAGGGGACAGAGGCACAGGGGACACAAGCACAGGGGACACAAACACAAGGGGACACAAACACTGGGACAGGCAGAGGCACAGGGGGACCCAGGCACAGTGGGACAGGCAGAGGCACACAGAGACACAGGGGGACACAGGCACAGGGGACACAGAGACACAGGGGGACACAGGCACAGGGGGACAGGCAGAGGCACAGGAACAGGGGACACAGAGGCACAGGTGGACACAGAGGCACAGAGGGACACAGAGGCACAGAGGGACACAGAGGCACAGAGGGACACAGGGGCACAGGGGGACACAGGCACAGGGGGATAGGCACAAGAGGACACAGGGGGACAGGCAGACACACAGGGGGCACATGGGGACACAGGCACAGGGGACAGGCAGGGGGACAGGGGGGCACAGGAACAGGGGACACAGAGGCACAAGGGGGCTCAGATGCACAGGGGGACAGGCAGAGGCACATGGGGGCACAGGGGACACAGGCACGGGGGACAGGCACAGGGGGACACAGGCACAGTGGGACAGGCAGGGAAAAGGGGGACACAGGCACAGGGGGAAAGGCAGATGCACAGGGGGAAAGGCAGAGGCACAGGGGGACAGGCAGAGACACAGGGGGACACAGAGACACACGGGGACACCGGCACATGGGGACACAGACAGAAGGGGAGAGGACAGGCACAGGGGGACACAAAGACAGGGGTAGAGGAGAGGTACAGAGGGTCAGGCAGAGCCACAGGGGGACACAGACACAGGGGGAGAGGAGAGGCACAGGGGGACATAGAGACACAGGGGGACAGGCAGACAGACACAGCACACAGGAGATACTGTACACGGGGAGATAGACAGCGCACACGGGAGAGACGGCGCACAAGGGAGAGCCGGCGCACACTGGAGACAGCCAGCACACACGGGGGAGACAGCGCACACACGAGACACAGTCGGCGCACACAGGGGGACGGCACAGACTGGAAAAAAAGGCACAAGGGAGAGACGGCACAGAGCGAAGACAGCGCACAAGGGGAGACAGGCAAAGAGACGAGAGACAGCGCACAGACACCACCCTCCCTCAATGCTTCTGTTGTAATTACATCGAAATCTTGCCCAAACTATTTTTGTTTTAAATTTTACATTGACAGTGTGTATAAATATATTGTCCATTTATTACCCTTGATAGTCTTTCTCATCCCCGTTTTTTATGTTATTAGTTGCTGGAGGTATATGGTCATATTGTGCAGTTTTACACCAACATTGTGTATCATTGCAATATTAATTCATTTCCCAGGAATTGTTACAAGAAAAATATATTTATTAGATTAACTAAGTGTTTTAATATAGGTATGTTAATTGTATGTTTTATTACTGTATAAAAGATATTTTTTGTGAATTTGACACTAATATTAATTCATTTTGTAGGTATTTAAATAAGGAATTAATGGAAAGTTGACCACACCCTGGAAGAAACCAGAATTGTAGGCGAAATCCTGGGTTAGGCTGGGTCACACTTGGCATGCAGAAATTCTTTTCCATTACTGGATCCGTTTTTTAAAGTTGCCATTTTGATGCCAAAAAAATGACGTACCATGTATGTACGTCATATACGGTATGTACGATGCGTTAACGGATGCGTTTCCCATAGGGTCCCATGTTAAAAAAACAGAGGCGTTTTTGCTACAGCACCCAAAAGCGCTGCTAGCAGCGTTTTTTGATTCTGATGCAAAAATGCACAGCGTTTTTAGCAGTGCATCATGACATTGCTTTTTTATTGCACGGAGCCTCCCTGACGCCGGAGCCGCGGGTGAGGAGCAGGGGGGGGGGTGCTGTCAGCCACCGGTGAGGGGAGGGGGGGCTGTCAGTTGCCGTAGGAGTGGTGCGTTACCTGCTAACATCCAGGAGCTGAGGGTGGCAGCTGGTGCCGCCCCCTTCAGCTCTACCGCTCCCTCTACCTCCTTGCCGCCTGAGCCTGAGGGCTGACATTGTCCAATGGACAGTGCGGCCCTGAGCCTATGGATCTGTTAGAATTTGTGAAAAACTGATGGTTTTAACAGATCCAAGGCTCAAGTGTGACCCCAGACTGACTGTCAAAATTTCTCCTAGACATGTCCAGATCTCTGTTTTTAACTTGACATACTCTTTTGCATAGTGCAGAGCCAGATGATAATAGGCCTTCTGGGTTTTCCCCCACTAAGCTGGGGTCAGACTTGGTTTTGGACCCACGTTTCCAGGCAGCGCAAATATCGGACAGCGTTAACGGCAAGCGCTGCCTGGAAACGTGGGTTCATAGCAACCCATTGTGTACCATAGTAGCAGCCGCACACAGAGCTACACGATGGCCGCTTTTCCTCAGAGCACAGGAAAACGCTGCCTGAAACGTTCCTGTGCACTGAAGAAAAGCGCACCTCCTGCAGCTCTGTCTGCGGCTGCTACTAAGGTACACAATGGGTTGCTATGAACCCATGTTTCCAGGCAGCGCTTTCCGTTAATGCTGTCCGGTATTTGCGCTGCCTGGAAACGTGAGGCCAAAACCAAGCCTGTCCCCAGCCTCAGGGTGTAGCGGTTGCATCGCTGCGGCCATTGCAATGCCAAACCTCCCCTGCCCCAAATGTTTGACTTATTACATCTAGTTCAGAAGTGGTTGCAACCAGAATACGCTTTCGTAGCTGAGATGGTGAAGTGGGCTGTCCAGGACAAAGCCGGTGCAGGCCTTGTCAGTCCTGGGTGACCAAGGAAGATCCCTAGAATGATGATGACCTAGTGGGTCTGATAGAAAGGTACCAGGTAGTCGTGAAACAAAGAGTCATAGTATCTCCATACCGTGCTTCCCAAAGGGAGTTTATAACCCAAAATAAGAGAATCAGTGCCAGCTTGAGGATGCACTTTATGGGTGGGATTAGTGCACGATGTAATCCCGTCCTACAGGAGAATGGCTGCTAAATGCAGCCAGTAGTGTGTGTGCCCCTCAGCGCTCCAAGGGATGTCAGTGCTCCCCAGTGTTCCCAATACCATATGTACCCCCCCAGCATCCCCAGTAATGTATATACCCCGCAGTGTCCACAGTAATGTATATGCCCCCAGCATCCGTAATACAGTATGTGCCCCCAAAATCCACAGTGATATATGTTCCCTCAGCATCCACAGTAATGTATGTGTCCCTCAATGTCCACAATAATGTATGTGACCCCATCATCCCCAATACTGTATGTCCACCAGCATCCACAGTAATGTACAGTTGTGGCCAAAAGTAGTGACACCCCGGCAATTCTGTCAGATAATACTCAGCTTCTTCCTGAAAATGATTGCAATCACAAATTCTTTGGTATTATTATCTTCATTTAATTTGTCTTCAATGAAAAAACACAAAAAGAATTGTCCTAAATCCAAATTGGATATAATTCCACACCAAACATAAAAAAGGGAGTGGACAAAAGTATTGGCACTGTTAGAAAAATCATGTGATGCTTCTCTAATTTGTGTAATTAACAGCACCTGTAACTTACCTGTGGCACCTAACAGGTGTTGGCAATAACTAAATCACACTTGCAGCCAGTTGACATGGATTAAAGTTGACTCAACCTCTGTCCTGTGTCCTTGTGTGTACCACATTGAGCATGGAGAAAAGAAAGAAGACCAAAGAACTCTCTGAGGACTTGAGAAACCAAATTGTGAGGAAGCATGAGCAATCTCAAGGCTACAAGTCCATCTCCAAAGACCTGAATGTTCCTGTGTCTACCGTGCGCAGTGTCATCAAGAAGTTTAAAGCCCATGGCACTATGGCTAACCTCCCTAGATGTGGACGGAAAAGAAAAATTGACAAGAGATTTCAACGCAAGATTGTACGGATGGTGGATAAAGAACCTCGACTAACATCCAAACAAGTTCAAGCTGCTCTGCAGTCCGAGGGTACAACAGTGTCAACCAGTACAGCGTCTGAATGAAAAGGGACTGTATGGTGGGAGACCCAGGAAGACCCCACTTCTTACCCCGAGACATAAAAAAGCCAGGCTGGGGTTTTCAAAACTTACCTGAGAAAGCCTAAAACGTTTTGGAAGAATGTTCTCTGGTCAGATGAGACAAAAGTAGAGCTTTTTGGGCAAAGGCATCAACATAGAGTTTACAGGAGAAAAAAAGAGGCATTCAAAGAAAAGAACACAGTCCCTACAGTCAAACATGGCGGAGGTTCCCTGATGTTTTGGGGTTGCTTTGCTGCCTCTGGCACTGGACTGCTTGACCGTGTCCATGGCATTATGAAGTCTGAAGACTACCAACAAATTTTGCAGCATAATGTAGATCCCAGTGTGAGAAAGCTGGGTCTCCCTCAGAGGTCATGGGTCTTCCAGCAGGACAATGACCCAAAACACACTTCAAAATGCACAAAAAATGGTTTGAGAGAAAGCACTGGAGACTTCTAAGGTGGCCAGAAATGAGTCCAGACCTGAATCCCATAGAACACCTGTGGAGAGATCTAAAAATGGCAGTTTGGAGAAGGCACCATTCAAATATCAGGGACCTGGAGCAGTTTTCCAAAGAAGAATGGTCTAAAATTCCAGCAGAGCATTGTAAGAAACTCATTGATGGTTACCGGAAGCGGTTGATCTCAGTTATTTTGGCTAAAAGTTGTGCAACCAAGTATTAGGCTGAGGGTGCCAATACTTTTGTCTGTCCCATTTTTGGAATTGTGTGAAATGATCAATGTTTTGCTTTTTGCTTCATTCTCTGTTGTGTTTTTTCATTGAAGACAAATTAAAATGAAAATAATAATACCAAAGGATTTGTGATTGCAATCATTTTCAGGAAGAAACTGAGTATTATCTGACAGAATTGTGACGCGCACCCAGGGCTCGGGTACTCGGCTCTCGGGCTCAGATTCAATCTGGGAAGTCACGGGTGGCCATCTCGAAGCCGTGGCCCTGGGGGTCAGATGAATAAGGGTTGGGATTATTTACAGGGGATTATTTACAAAGTTTTTGTCTTCTTGATGCCACCTGTTGAGTCTGGGAAGGTTCATCAGCGCTGCCACAGTTCTCCGGTGGTCGGTGGTATTGCGGCCTAGATGGATTAGTCCCCACAGGCGGGACTGGACCACCGGGGCGGTGATGCTGTAATAAAACTTTATATTTTAAAGGATGCAGCAGAGTCGGAACTTCACTTCACCGGGTAACTTTACTTGAAAAACTTTCATCAGCAATACAGTCTTTCAGCAGTTAGTAGTGTGATAATGGCAAATGCTCTGGATGCTGCAGTTGGGATTTCTAGCTGTAGACGGAACACTCCTTTATGTTCCTTTCTTTTCCTTCTCCTCTGTTCCCAGTGTTGTGAAGCCTGGTCTCTTATAGATGACCTGGCCTCCTGCTGCTTCTGATTCTGTCTCCTCTCCCTTTTACCCGTCGGGTTAACCTTCTCTTTGAATGCCGCAGGTTCTTACTGCGGTTCTGGCTTCCCTCTTGTGGGCTCCTTGGGAGTCAGGGCCGTATTTATAATATCCCTGTTTAACAGATGTTCTGTGAGCCTTGAAGGACCTCTCAGTTGCGGGTTCCAATACCCGGTTTCCTTCCTTTCGGGCAAACTCTACTGTTACTCAATCCCCTTCTTAGATTAATATCTGCTTCTGAGTTTCTTTCCCTCTCTTTGTTTTCTCTGTTTCCTGGGATATTTGCTCTCTTGGGGTCCCTCAGCCGAGGTGACCCTCCTTGCTCCTTCAGGCTAGCTGCCTGGCTCCTTCACTGCTACTCCATCTTCCTTCACTCACTCTCTCAGACTCCGAGCTCTCTGGTTCCCTCTAGAGGCTACTATTTATCCTCCTGGGGTTCCTCCCACCCACTGTTCTAGTGTGTGAGTGCTGCTCTAGGGTTCCATCTAGTGACCATAGTCCCAACTGCAGTGGAGTACTACACCGCTTTTCTGTGTGCAGTACCCCTTTTGTGGCACCTACGTAGTGGGGCGCCACAATTGCAGGGGTGTCAATACTTTTGGCCATAACTGTATGTGCCCCTCCCAATGTCCCAAGTAATGATTGTCTCCCCCAGCATCCCCAGTAATGTGTGTGCCCCGAAGCATGCCCAGTAATGTATATTTCTCCAGCATTCTCAATACTGTATATGCACCCAGTATCCACAGTAATGTATGTGCCCCCAACATCCACAGTAACAAATGTGCCCCCCTGCATCTCCAATACTGTATGGGACCCCCAGCATTCCCAGTAGTGTATGTGCTCTCAGCATCCCCAGTAAGGTATGTACCCCAAACCGCAACCAGAACTGTATGTGCCCACCAAGCACCCCCAGTACTCTGTGCCCTCCAGTGATTTATATTTCCCCAGTACTGTATATGACCCACAGTGATGTATACTCCCCTGAGTACTGTATGCTCCCCCTAGTGATGTATATTCCCCTCAACGATTATGATCCCCCAGTGCTCTATATGCCCCCCAGTGATGTATTTACCCCCCTGTGATGTATATTACCGCCGGTGCTGAGTGTCCCCCCCCCCCCCAGCATCTCCAGTACTGTACTCTATGTGCCCCCGGAATCCACAGCAATATATGTTCCCTCTAGAGTCCACAGTATTGTATGTGCCCCCCAGCATCTTCGGTAATAAATGTGTAACCCATTCCTAGTAGTTTATGTGACCCCAAGAGCCACTAGTACTGTTTGTGCACCCAGGGTTCCCAGTACTGTATGTGCCCCTCAGTGTCCACAGTAATGTATGTGCCTGCCAGTGCCACCAGTACTGTATGTGCCCCTCAGTGTCCACAGTAATTTTCGTGCCTGCCAGTGCCACCAGTACTGTATGTGCCCCCAGCTTCCTCAATACACCATGTACCTGCCAGTGCCACTAATACTGTATGTGTCTCCCAGTGTCCCCAATACCGTATGTATCTCCCAGAGTCCCCAATACTGTTTGTGACCCCAGTGATGCCTGTGCCTCCAAGTGATGTATATTCCCTCAGTACTGTATGTTGCCCCAGTGATGTATATACTACTAGTACTGAGTGTGCCCTTAAGTGAAATATATACCCCCAGTGCTGTATATTTACCCAGTACTGTATGTGAACCCCAGTGATGTTTATTCCCCCAGTGATGTAGGTTCCCCCAGTGCTGTCTGTGCCCAGGGTGGATTTGATTTAAATCTAACTGATTTAAATCACGATTTAAATCACGATTTAAATCACTAGTCAGTAAGGCTTGATTTAAATCAGTGATTTAAATCAAAGTTTCTACCTAAACTAGTTCTTGCTACTTTAACATGCAAGTAGATGAAGATTTTTAGAATCACTTTTTATATTACTTTTTTCTCCCCAGCTTAATGGGTTAATCATTCATATTTGGACACCACTGTTCTGTTGTACTTAGGAAGGAGAAAAATAATCCTGACCTTAATAACAATTTAAATAGATTTATTCAACTGAAACAATAACAACATTACAGCATAAGTTAATTGCTTAAACAAACATCCATGTTTGTTAACTAATTTGGCTAAACAAAATATATATATATTTTAAGAAACTTAGACTGTCAGCCCAGCCGACACATGAAAAACTTAAATACTACTGTCCCTGCTGTCCTCTGTAGCTCATTTGTCGTCATATTCATCATCATCTTCTTCTTTGTTCCTATTCATAATCTGGAAAAGAAAAACAAGCTTTCCTGCTTCATTGGGTCCCAACCGATTTCTCAATTTAGAATGAATGAGTCCAAAGGAAGAGAATATTCTTTCAACGCCTGCAGAAGAAGCTACTGCTGTTAAAAGTGAAATCATTACTTGAACAGTCTCTAAATCCAAGCGCTTAAGTGACTTCCACCAGTTTACTGGTGTGACCTGCCTTAAAATATCTTCAGCAAACATAGATTTCTTGAATGGTTCCCCCTTAGCTCTGAAGTTTATTATAGTTGGCATTAAAGATGGATGATTGCTGGATACCCATGTCATAGCTAACTCCTCTTCCTCAGCACTTAGGTTTTGACCCGGATATTGGATATTGACAATATTTGCCAAAAAATGAGCTGGAGTCAGTGCTTGTCCCATTCGTTTGTTTTCTGCTTGTAATTTAATTCTGTCCATGTGTAGTTCTGTTTTTAAGTGTTCACTCAGTTCCTTCCAAATTTCAACAGCATCCGCAATAAAACAGCTATTTTTCTGTATTTTGTTTAAAGCTTGAGAGATGGGTTTCAGGAAGCTCAGCATATGTTCAACATTTCTCTTAAGCCCAATGTTGAGGATTTTGGCCGTGACAGTGCCATCTATTTTATCTCGATTTTCTTCACAAAGTGTCATCAGAATAGGCCAGTTTTTTATATACTGCTCAAAACAGTCCACCACAGAGTTCCATCTAACATCTTGTGGGAGCGTTAGCTTGGTTCCACCCATCCTTTTCAGAGCTGCTGCAGCAAAATGATTATTACGGAAGTATTTAGCAATTTCAACAACATTAGCCTTTATTTCTGGAACACTTAAGTCTTTGGCTAAGAGGTGCAGCAAATGAGCACTGCAACCATATGTTATTAGCAGCTTTGTATTCCCTCCCTGCTCTTCTAAATCTCTTCTCATCTTGGATACGTTTGCAGCAATGTCAGTGACCAAACTGCGTACTAGACATTTGAATTTTTGTTCACATGTCGTTATAGCTTTTACTGCCACTTCTTGTAAGTATTCTGCTGTGTGTGCATTTCCTGACATATCAGTTGTTTGTGCAAGGAAGACTTTACCTTCTTCTGTTGTTATACAAGCATATACAATAGGATCATTGTGGACATTACTCCACCCATCAATACTTAGGTTAACAATTTTACCCTCCAGAGCTGTTGCACATTGCTCCATTTCTCTGTCATACACTTGATCCAGCAGTTTCCCTGCAACATCAGCTCTGCTGGGTGGACTGTATCCTGGTCTCAGTGACTGAACCATATTAATGAAATGTGGGTTCTCAGTCAGACGGAAAGAAGAATTCGTTGCATAAATAAACTGGGCAATTTTTTCATCAATCAACTCTTTTTCTAATCTGCTAGTTCTTATCACAAACCTATCTATGGTGGTTCCAGGAGGTAAAGGTTTTTTCTTCCTTTTGGGTGATGGTGATATGTGGCTGTGGGTGTCTGATGGTGATGCTGCTGCTAATGAAGCACTATCCTGGATGGATAACTCTGAAACTGTAGAACAGGATGATGGTGATCTTGGAAGTGGATAGTTTCCAGAATCCATGAATTCCCCTAAACAAAAAAAGTCAATGCTGTTATTTTATTGTTTATTATACAATTTCTGCTTATTGTACACAACACATCACTGCCCCTGCCTCAAAAGGAATATTTGTTTTTCTTCATAACTGTACCAAATGACAGTAACATGCAGTAATAATAAGAAATATAATTTTTCTCACACATGACAGTTCAGTCTTTAGAAATAGGATTCAATAAAAATGTTTACCAACCTGAAGATCCTGCCTGTTCAGAAGTGTTTCTTTGGTCATCTTCATCACCGCACTTCTCATGATGTTGCCTCATTCGCGCCACCAGGCCTTGCATCTCTTTGTTGCATCGTTTGCATTTTGCACGCATGCCTGCCTTACCGATAGGCGAAGGAGCTTCATTAAAATATTCCCAAACTGGGTCTCTTACGGCCTGCTGCCATTATAAGGAAAGAATGTAATAAACCTCAGATCGTACACACAAACAGATCCAGACTTGTCTGTCTGTGGCTATGCTGCAGTATTGTGCTCAAAGTTTCACTTTCATTTTCTTGTCTGCTTGCCCTTCCTCCTCCTCACACTTAGATTCACATTCTTTTTGTGTTGTGCAGATCTATTCCACTCCAAACAATCTGAAACATATTGTCTAACTTCTTGGACTTGGCACTGAAGGGGTTGATTCCGTATTCATAGGTTTGTAGAACAATAGGATTAAGGTCTTTTTCTCAACTCTGTTCATGTTGTAACATTTTTGCCGTGAAAAAGAGGCTGGGACCTCTGCGGAGTCAAATTCAGTTTTGAGAACTGCGTAAGTAAAGCGAGCGTCTGTGATAATATAGGAGAGAAACTGCCCACTAATCCTACAGAAAGCTCTGGAAGAGCATGGCATTGTGAATGTTACACATATACAGCCTTTATTCTACTGAGTTAAACAACTCAGCTTTCTCATGATGGAACCTTTGGATGGTAAAATATTTTCCTCAAAAAGCAGTTTATTGAAAAAAATCCGATTTAAATAAAAAAAATCCGATTTTTTTTTATTTTTTTTTAAAAAGCATTGATTTTTATCCACCCTGTCTGTACCCCCAGTGATGTACATACCCCACAGTGATTTACATACCCCCAGTGTTGTATGTGTTCCCCCCCCACTGACATATATACATCCTAGTGATGTATGTGCCTCCCAGTGATGCATATTCTGACCGGTGCTGTATGTGCCACCCAGTGATATACATTTTCCCAGTGCTGTATGTGCCCACCCAGTGACATATATATCTCCCAGTTCTGTCTGTGCCCCCTAGTAATATATATATACCCCCAGTGCTGTATGTGACCCCCTAGTGATGGATATACCCCCTTAGTGCTGTATGTGACCCTGCCAGTGATGTGTATTCCTTCAGTGTTGTATGTGCCCCACCAGTGCTGTATACACCCCCGGCTGAATACTCATAGGTTTTAATGAGCAAACCCGGAAACATTCCCACAGCGGCGTTATGTTCTAGAAAAACAAGGTAAGTATAATTTAACTGCTTTATTCCACTTTTTGCTTTCTTTTGCAGCCCACTAGCCCTTACTACTACCATTTTACAGCAACTAAGTTTGCACCCCCATTGAATTTTATGGGGTTCGAGGCAGGCTCGGTCTGGGCCGCCGGGTAACCGGTTAAAAGTAATGGTGGGCCCCCAGGCATTGTGGCCCCGCCCCCTTAGCCCCGCCCCCCAACGGGTCTGAATGGGTCCCCCTGGAGCAGCGGTGGAGAACGTCTGGCCGCCTCAGTGCACAGCGTTAGCTAGCAACAGGTAACGCTGTGCACTGCGATACTGCTCCCTTGGCAACCCGACGTTTACCTTGCCAACCGGCTCCATTCAATGCTCCCGAATGTATGCTTTAGGACAGTGCACAGGAAACGCGGTCTGCAGCGTTTCCTGTGCACTGTCCTAAAGCATACATCCGGGAGCATTGAATGGAGCCGGCCCGGTTGGCAAGGTACACGTGCATACCCCCTCCCCCCCCCCAACCACCCCCCCCGGGCGCTGTAGGGGGCCCGGATGTAAAGGGGGGGCCCACTGGTCCCCTGAGCGTCCCCACATATCGTACTAGGGGGCCCCTGACCGCTGCCCCCGCACGCTATCCTCGGGGCCCCCTTACTGCTGCCTCCCCCCTCTCTCCATTACCGGCAGTCGCGCTGATCTGCCTGTCATGTGGGCTGTAGCCGGCGCCGCTCTAGTTCCTGTATCGCGCCGGCTGCAGCGTCACACTACATGACAGGCTGCGCTCGGCGCGACTGCCTGCAGGTAACGGAGAGCGGGGGGGACGCATCACTAAAGGAGGCAGCGGTAAGGGGGCCCCGAGGATAGCTTGTGGGGGTCAACAGCCGTCAGGGACCCCCTTGAATGACGTGGGGGTGCTCAGGGGCCAGTTAGTGTGGGGGCAGCTCTCATGCCCCCCCCAGGATGAGTGTGGGGGCAGCTCTCATGGGCCCACCCTCAGGATGAGTGTGGGGGAAGCTCTCAGCTCTCATGGGCCCCTGAGGCTGAGGTGTGGGGCAGCTCTCAGGGGCCCCTGAGGTGTGGGGCAGCACTCAGGGACCCACAAGAGCCCCTTGGTGGTGCTGGGCCCCCCTGGTGGTGCTGGGCCCCCCTGGTGGTGCTGGGCCCATCTACTGGTCCTGGGCCCCTCTGGTGCTGCCGGGCCCCCCTGGTGGTGCCTGGTGCTGCCAGGGTCCCCCGGTGGTGCCTGGTGCTGCCGGGTTCCCCTGGTGGTGTCT
The DNA here is from genome assembly GCA_033576535.1 of Allobates femoralis. Classification (NCBI taxonomy): domain Eukaryota; kingdom Metazoa; phylum Chordata; class Amphibia; order Anura; family Aromobatidae; genus Allobates; species Allobates femoralis. The sequence continues at coordinate 167,859,568 of JARQOC010000007.1, read as the reverse complement.
GGTGCTGCCGGGCCCCCCTGGTGGTGCCTGGTGCTGCCGGGCAGCCCTGGTGCTGCCGGGCCCCCCTGGTGCTGCCGGGCCCCCCTGGTGGTGCCTGGTGCTGCCGGGCCCCCCTGGTGGTGCCTGGTGCTGCCGGGCCCCCCTGGTGCTGCCGGGCCCCCCTGGTGGTGCCTGGTGCTGCCGGGCCCCCCTGGTGGTGCCTGGTGCTGCCGGGCCCCCCTGGTGGTGCCGGGCCCCCCCTGGTGGTGCCTGGTGCTGCCGGGCCCCCCTGGTGGTGCCTGGTGCTGCCGGGCCCCCCTGGTGGTGCCGGGCCCCCCCTGGTGGTGCCTGGTGCTGCCGGGCCCCCCTGGTGGTGCCGGGCCCCCCCTGGTGGTGCCTGGTGCTGCCGGGCCCCCCTGGTGGTGCCTGGTGCTGCCGGGCCCCCCTTGTGGTGCCTGGTGCTGCCGGGCCCCCCTTGTGGTGCCTGGTGCTGCCGGGCCCCCCTTGTGGTGCCTGGTGCTGCCGGGCCCCCCTGGTGGTGCCCGGTGCTGCCGGGCCCCCCTGGTGGTGCCCGGTGCTGCCGGGCCCCCCTGGTGGTGCCCGGTGCTGCCGGGCCCCCCTGGTGGTGCCCGGTGCTGCCGGGCCCCCCTGATGGTGCCTGGTGCTGCCGGGCCCCCCTGATGGTGCCTGGTGCTGCCGGGCCCCCCTGGTGCTGCCGGGCCCCCCTGGTGCTGCCGGGCCCCCCTGGTGGTGCCTGGTGCTGCCGGGCCCCCCTGGTGGTGCCTGGTGCTGCCGGGCCCCCCTGGTGGTGCCTGGTGCTGCCGGGCCCCCCTGGTGGTGCCTGGTGCTGCCGGGCCCCCCTGGTGGTGCCCGGTGCTGCCGGGCCCCCCTGGTGGTGCCCGGTGCTGCCGGGCCCCCCTGGTGGTGCCCGGTGCTGCCGGGCCCCCCTGGTGGTGCTTGGTGCTGCCGGGCCCCCCTGGTGGTGCCCGGTGCTGCCGGGCCCCCCTGGTGGTGCCCGGTGCTGCCGGGCCCCCCTGGTGGTGCCGGGCCCCCCTGGTGGTGCCCGGTGCTGCCGGGCCCCCCTGGTGGTGCCGGGCCCCCCTGGTGGTGCCTGGTGCTGCCGGGCCCCCCCTGGTGGTGCCTGGTGCTGCCGGGCCCCCCTGGTGCTGCCGGGTCCCCCTGGTGGTGCCTGGTGCTGCCGGGCCCCCCTGGTGGTGCCTGGTGCTGCCGGGCCCCCCTGGTGGTGCCTGGTGCTGCCGGGCCCCCCTGGTGGTGCCTGGTGCTGCCGGGCCCCCCTGGTGGTGCCTGGTGCTGCCGGGGCCCCCTGGTGGTGCCTGGTGCTGCCGGGGCCCCCTGGTGGTGCCTGGTGCTGCCGGGGCCCCCTGGCTCAGTGTTCTCCCCGCTGCCTGTCTGTGGTTATTGTGCCTCTTCTGGGATGTCCTCAGCTCCGTGCTGTGCACAGTGTACCACCATGTTCCCAGCTCCGTGCTGTGCACAGTGTAGCACCATGTCTTCATCTTCGTGCTGTGCACAGACAGTGTACCGTACACTGTCTGTGCACAGCACGGAGCTGGGGACTTGGTAGTACACTGTCTCCCGCCGCCTTAAAATCGGTCTGTTTCTCATCCAGGAGAGTCGGATGAGTGACATCCGTTTTTTGGTCTGTTTGGCAACTGCTGTGCGAGTGTCTGACATTTTTCTCAGATTCTCAGATCACATCCGTGTGCAATCAATCTGTTCTTTCCTCAGCAGCTGTTACTGTATAATCATTTACAGGAACATTTTGCAGTGTTCTGAGCTATAGAATGATAATGTATCCGTGAAAAAAACAGATGCCTCTCGGATGGTCAGTGTGCTGTCCGTGATTTTGTCAGACCCATAGACTTGCATTGAGTCTCGCGCGGGAATCACATACTTTTGCAGCATGTTGCAACTTTTTTCTCATCCTGAATCTGGATGAGAAAAAAGCGTCCGACACTCACCAATCTGCTCTCAGAGATTGATTGCAATGTGAGAAAATCACACATTGCACTCATCAGAGTTTCACCCCAGTGTGTCCGTACCCTAATACTAAAATCCATATAGTAATCCTACTGGTATGGGGAGGGTTTATGGCTCAGTACACACTCCATACTTCTTGTTATTAACCAGTTAATGCTCTCTTGTCCACCACACTGCAGTGTCAAAAGAGGACGACAGCGAGACAGACAGCAACATGGCATCAGAGAGCCCCTGACCTCCAAATCGAAGATTATCAGATCCCGGTATTGTGACATAATATTAAGAATAAAGGTTTTTTGCATTTATATTGCATTATGAACTCCACAGCATGGCGGCGAAAATTGCCCTGGGCCCTTCCTTCACTCCTGCTTGTTGCCATACACTGGGGTTGTGCAGAGATGGCAATTGCACCCCTTCTCTTTTTGTTTTAGTATAGTAGTCATATTCTTGTATATAGGGGCAGACAGTGTATGCTATGTATACTTCCAGATTATCAACAACCAAAGTGGCGGCAAATTTTACGACCGCCCCGGGCGCCACAAACAGTTGCTACGCCGCTGGCTGTGCTGCACACCCGCGGCACTATTCTGGCACTGAGTTCCAGGAGGGGGGGGCCCCAAAAAATTTCTTGCACCATGGCCCACTACAGTCTGGGTCCGCCCCTGGCACAGCGTTACCTGCTGCTAACGCTGTGCACTGAGGAAGACATGTCTAAGCTTAGTGGAGAACCTGCCTAACTGCTGCCTGTACTCTGCCTTTACTAGGGAACCTGCCTGACTACTGCCTGTACTGTCTATACTGGGGAACATGCCTGACTGCTGCCTGCCTGTACTGTACTGGGGAACGTGCCTGACTGCTACCATTGCTGGGGAACCTGCCTGACTGCTGCCTGTGCTGGGGAACCTGCCTGACTGCTGCCTGTGCTGGGGAAAGTGCCTGCTGCCTGTGCTACCTGACTGCTGCCTGTGGCTACTGCCTGTGCTGCCTGACTGCTGCCTGTGCTGGGGAAAGTGCCTGCTGCCTGTGCTGCCTGACTGCTGCCTGTGGCTACTGCCTGTGCTGCCTGACTGCTGCCTGTGGCTACTGCCTGTGCTGCCTGACTGCTGCCTGTGCTGCCTGACTGCTACGTGTACTGGCTACCTGCTGCCTCTGAGCACTGCCTGACTGCTGCCTGTCACTACTGCCTGTGCTGCCTATGCTTCCTGACTGTTGTGTGACTACTGCCTGTGCTGGCTGCCTGTGAATGCCACCTATACTGCCTGACTGCTACATGTGACTATTACCTGTGCTGCTTGACTACTACATGTGACTATTACCTGTGCTGCCTGACTGCTACATGTGACTATTGACTGTGCTGCCTGACTGCTACATGTGACTACTGCCTGTGCTGGCTTCGAGACTGCTGCCTATAACTACTGCCTGTGCTGGCTCACTGCTACATGTGACTACTGCCTGTGCTGGCTTCGAGACTGCTGCCTATAACTACTGCCTGTGCTGGCTCACTGCTACATGTGACTACTGCCTGTGCTGGCTTCGAGACTGCTGCCTATAACTACTGCCTGTGCTGGCTCACTGCTACATGTGACTACTGCCTGTGCTGGCTGCCTGTGTTGCCTATGACTACTGCCTGTGCTGCCTGACTGCTACATGTGACTATTGACTGTGCTGCCTGACTGCTACATGTGACTACTGCCTGTGCTGGCTTCGAGACTGCTGCCTATAACTACTGCCTGTGCTGGCTCACTGCTACATGTGACTACTGCCTGTGCTGGCTTCGAGACTGCTGCCTATAACTACTGCCTGTGCTGGCTCACTGCTACATGTGACTACTGCCTGTGCTGGCTGCCTGTGTTGCCTATGACTACTGCCTGTGCTGCCTGACTGCTACATGTGACTATTGACTGTGCTGCCTGACTGCTACATGTGACTACTGCCAGTGCTGGCTTCGAGACTGCTGCCTATAACTACTGCCTGTGCTGGCTCACTGCTACATGTGACTACTGCCTGTGCTGGCTTCGAGACTGCTGCCTATAACTACTGCCTGTGCTGGCTCACTGCTACATGTGACTACTGCCTGTGCTGGCTGCCTGTGTTGCCTATGACTACTGCCTGTGCTGCCTGACTGCTACATGTGACTATTGACTGTGCTGCCTGACTGCTACATGCGACTACTGCCTGTGCTGGCTTCGAGACTGCTGCCTATAACTACTGCCTGTGCTGGCTCACTGCTACATGTGACTACTGCCTGTGCTGGCTTCGAGACTGCTGCCTATAACTACTGCCTGTGCTGGCTCACTGCTACATGTGACTACTGCCTGTGCTGGCTTCGAGACTGCTGCCTATAACTACTGCCTGTGCTGGCTCACTGCTACATGTGACTACTGCCTGTGCTGGCTGCCTGTGTTGCCTATGACTACTGCCTGTGCTGCCTGACTGCTACATGTGACTATTGACTGTGCTGCCTGACTGCTACATGTGACTACTGCCTGTGCTGGCTTCGAGACTGCTGCCTATAACTACTGCCTGTGCTGGCTCACTGCTACATGTGACTACTGCCAGTGCTGGCTTCGAGACTGCTGCCTATAACTACTGCCTGTGCTGGCTCACTGCTACATGTGACTACTGCCTGTGCTGGCTTCGAGACTGCTGCCTATAACTACTGCCTGTGCTGGCTCACTGCTACATGTGACTACTGCCTGTGCTGGCTGCCTGTGTTGCCTTTGACTACTGCCTGTGCTGCCTGACTGCTACATGTGACTATTGACTGTGCTGCCTGACTGCTACATGTGACTACTGCCTGTGCTGGCTTCGAGACTGCTGCCTATAACTACTGCCTGTGCTGGCTCACTGCTACATGTGACTACTGCCTGTGCTGGCTTCGAGACTGCTGCCTATAACTACTGCCTGTGCTGGCTCACTGCTACATGTGACTACTGCCTGTGCTGGCTTCGAGACTGCTGCCTATAACTACTGCCTGTGCTGGCTCACTGCTACATGTGACTACTGCCTGTGCTGGCTGCCTGTGTTGCCTTTGACTACTGCCTGTGCTGCCTGACTGCTACATGTGACTATTGACTGTGCTGCCTGACTGCTACATGTGACTACTGCCTGTGCTGGCTTCGAGACTGCTGCCTATAACTACTGCCTGTGCTGGCTCACTGCTACATGTGACTACTGCCTGTGCTGGCTTCGAGACTGCTGCCTATAACTACTGCCTGTGCTGGCTCACTGCTACATGTGACTACTGCCTGTGCTGGCTGCCTGTGTTGCCTATGACTACTGCCTGTGCTGCCTGACTGCTACATGTGACTATTGAATGTGCTGGCTGGCTGACTGACTGCCTGTGACTGCTGCTTGACTGCTGCCTATGCTGCCTGACTGCTTCATGTGACTGTTGCCTATGCTACCTGATTGCTGACTGTGACCACTGCCTGATTGCTGCCTGTCACTACTGCGTGTGCTTTATGACTTGCTACATGTGACTGCTGCCTGTGCTGGCTGCCTGACTGCCTGTGACTGCTGCCTGACTGCTACATGGGACTACTCTCTGTGCTGCTGCCTGATTGCTGCCTGTGACGGCTGCCTGACTGCTGCCTGTGATGCCTGACTGCTGCCTGTGACTTCTTCCTGACTGCTTCCTATGTTGCCTGTGCTGCCTGACTGCTACATGTGACTACTGTCTCTGCTAGCTAACTGCTGCCTGTGCTGCCAGACTGCTACATGTGACTACTGCCTGTGCTGCCTGTGACTGCTGCCTGTGCTGCTTGACTTCTGCCAGTGACTACTGCCTCTGCTGCCTGACTGCTGCCTGTCTGGGACTTATCTTCTCCTCCTCTTCCTCACTCTCTGCTCAGCTCCTCTGTTCACAACACCATGCAGGGCTGACGACAGATTTTTGTGGCCCTGGGCGAAAGAGTCTCAGTGGGCCCCTTTAACACTCACACACAGCACTGCTACATGCCCAATACATGCACATACAGATACGCAAAGCTCTGCTACATGAACTCTACATACCCAGGTCTGCTACATGTACAATACATGCACATACAAACACACACAAAGCTCTGTTACATGCACATACAAATACCCAGCTTTGCTCACATGTACAATACATGCAAATACAAACACACACAGCTCTGTTACATGCACATACAGATACACACAGCTTTGTTACATGCAAACACAGATACACAGCTCTGCTACTCGTACACTATATACTCAGCTCTGCTACATGTACAATACATGCACATGAAAACACACACATCTCTGTTACATGCACAATACATGCACATACAGATACACATACAGATATACGCATAGACATACACACACAGATATACACATACATACAGATAGACACACACACACACACACACACACATATACAGATATACACACAGGCACAGATACCTACAGATATACACACACACATACAGATATACAGACACATACAGATATACACACACATACAGATATACTGACATACATACAGATATACACACACACATACAGATATACAGACACATACAGATATACAGACACATACAGATATACAGACATAGATACAGATATAAACATACATACACATATACAGATATACACACACACATACAGAAATTCACACACAGATATATACACACATACATACAGATATACACACACATACATACAGATATACACACACATACAGATATACACACACACACAGATTATAATTGTACATTGCAGTTCTGCTGAGCGCAGAGTGATGTGCAGGAGCCGCCAATATAATGGGTATAATAACAGCTACCAGGTATTTACATATAGCTGGAGGGTGGGTGGGCCCCTGAAATCAATTTCCCTGGTGGGGCCCAGACACCCCAGTCCGACCCTGGTTCGAGGTCAATTTCGTGTCAACTTTGCATCCCAAACTAGACTTTTTTTTAAATATCCCGGTGAACTTGCACATCTAAGTGTCTGTTCATCTATTAGTTTTTTGTTTTCTATTCCAGTAGAACCCCATTAGTGGAAAAATTATCTCCCTGCAATAAATGAATAAGAATGTAGGATATTCGCAAATAACTGTATTCTCATTATCCAAATATTTCAAACTAGATGGTGGCCCGATTTTAATGCATCGGGTATTCTAGAATATGTATGTAGTTTATTTGTGAAGATTTAAAAATAATACAATGAATACACAGGATTTTTCCCAATCAGCGACGTGGCTTCGTTCAATATATCTGCACATATGACACCTCACCAGCGATCAGTAAGGTACCGTCGCACTTGGCGATGCTCCAGCGAACCCGACAGCTAATGCTACCCAGTAGGGATCGCGTCACTACGTGGTTGCTGGTGAGATGTCAAACAGTCAGATTTCACCAGCGATGCAGAAACAGTATGGCAGTCGTTGGGACCCTGTCGCTTTAGGGTGCAGTATTGATCTCACAGCGGGGGCCTGGTTGCTGCTGCATGTCACACTGAGCGAGATTGTTAGTGCCGGTCAGGGTACTTTCACTGCGTTGCCACTGAACTCCGTGCAGTAGGATATGACCCGCGGATACCGTCGGGAGATCAGCGGCTGGCGCCACTGATCTCCCGACGATAGCGATGGTGTGCGTGGTTCAAATCTCACACCAATTCGCGGCTGGACTGCGCCTGTCACTGATTGGACGCGCCCGGCCAGGCGCGACCAATCAGTGACACGGGATTTTCATAAAGGTACCTTTACACGCCGCCACTGTGCCTAGCAACCGGTATCCACCGCACGTGCATGCGCACGTTTTTAATGGTGGATACCGATCGCTGATGCCGCATATAGACGCCGCCATTGCGTTGTCAACTGTAGGTATCTTTCTTCCTCGGAAGTTCCGACAGATCCTGCGGCTTACTTCCTGTGGAATACCTTTGCTTCATCACACGCCGCTACCACAAAGGAATATGGGCGTACATCTTTCGCGCTGCAAGTACATAGGCGTGACAGAGTTGTGTATTCCGTGACGCTAATACGCTGATTGGACAACGCAATAGCGTCATGATTGGCCAGCCTGCGCAGGAAGCCTGGCTAATACATGACTCCATTGCAATTGTAAAGTGTAAATGGACAGCTCTTTAAATATGGCGCCCTGTGAAGGGACAGCCAATGGTGACACAGTAGCCCCCACCAATGATCGCTGATGGGGCGTGGTATCCATGACGCTGTGGCACGCCCCTGGGAGTTCACTAGGCGACACAACATCCATGCCTGTGCCCCGTTTAGACGCCACTACCATGGCAATTGTGCCTTTGTGTTGCCTTGGGTTTTTGAGCACGGATCAGCAACAGGTATCTGAGTCAACTGCAGGACACCGGGAGGAACTTCCCTATTTAAACGCCGCCATTTTGTAGCAATTTCATGGCAACAGGCACAAATATCCCCAGTGCCAGGCAGTTGCTACCTTTCAGTAGTGGCGTGTAAAGGGACCCTAACAGAGTGACAGACAGACACGATAAGACGATTATATTATAGGATATAGAAACTTCCAAAAATGTATTTAAAATTTTCTTACCTCAGCAATTCCAGGAATTTTAAGACTGGATGATTTAGAACTTGTGTCATTGGTGAAATTTGTAGCATTGTATTCTCTCCCCATGGGATCTTTTAGAATAATTTTTGGTACGCTATATTGCCAAGTGACTATAAAGACTGTGTCATTTCCCACTGTGCTGTCGATGAGGATAGAACCAGTCAAGCAGCTACTCGTATTAAGTGATGATCCTGTGCTCTCCAACTAGGAAATATAAAGTCAATCGATATGAATGTAAATGGATTGAAAAAAAAGTGTTGTATTTAAGGAAAGCAGTGGATACAAAAACTAGAAGAATAAGTCTATTCTCAAGGGCAAAAGTCATTACCATTTTTCTCAGAAGTCATTAGTACAAGTATTTGCCAACTTTGCATGATGGATACTGGAAGGTGCATGATTATAATGCACGAAGTATAATCAAAATTTTATTTTTCTCATAGTCATGTCCCTTTTTATAGGACTAAGGACACCCAATTTTGTCTTTAGTTGTAGGATCACAATTCCTCGAATGGCCTGCCTGATGTATCTAGGATATTTGGTCACTAGAGAAGGGGGTTAGCTTTGCCATCTATAAGTAGCCTCAAATTGCGTCACAATGTAACACAGGGGTGGGGAACTCCAGGTCTTGAGGGCTGCTAACAGTACAGGTTTTCAGGATTTACTTAGGCTGGCTTCACACTGCAGTTTTTCACTGATCAGTGTCCATCCAGTTTGTGTGCCAAAACCAGGAGAGGAACTTGCAGAGAAAAACTAAGGGCTCGGACACACTCATCCGAGTTTGACTGAGGAGACTCTGAAAGGGCTGGAGCAGTGACCGTGAACAGCTTCTCCCTCTCTGGACTGGGCTGTCAGCTGCTTGTGTTTTTGTGCAGCTCCAGACTCCCCGTCCAGAGAGGGAGAGGCCGTTCAGAGTCAGTGCTCCAGCCCTTTCAGAGTCTCCTCAGTCAAACTCGGATGTAACTAGGAAAGTGTGTCCAAGCCCTAATTGAAAGATTGACACCTGTTCTGAGTTTTGGAGACACTCCTGGTTTTGGCACACAAACCGGATGGAACCTGATCAGGGAAAAAAAACTGCAGTGTGAAGCCAGCCTTATGGTGGGTTTACACGCTCAGACATCTGAAACAATATTGTTTGGAATGTCACGTGACTGCGATCGTTTCGACATCGTTAGTGCGTTGTCAAACGCAAGGATATCGTTAACGATGTGTAATTTGGCAACGTGCCAGCGTCGTTCATTACAACTTTGTGAACGATTGGATAAAGTGGCAGGAATAGGAGAATTCAGAACGATATCGTTCATCTTGGTGTCACACTGAACGATGCTGGAGCGTTAATTGGATGCCGAACGATAAAAGTGAGGTCCTGAGCACACTTTTGAGATGTCCGATCCAACGATTTTTCCTTCAGATATCCTGCGTTTACACGCAACGATATCGTTTGAACGATGTCAAAAGCATGACGTTTAAACGATATCGTTTCAGATATCTGAGCGTGTAAACCCACCATTAGCATTGCAAAGGGGATGGAATAAGGTGATTTAATTATAACCTGTGCAATACTAAGGCGGTCTTCACACTGCGGGTCAGATCCGATCCGAGGCTGTCAGGATGACAGCCCTGGATCGGATCAGCACACAGAACCAGAGTGCTAATATTCTCTCCGGTCTGATGTGCACCCGCACGCAGCTGCCGCCACTGATGAATCAGGACTGCGGCTGGCAGGTGCTAGCCGCGGTCCTGAAACAACTGCGGCGTGCAGCCGCAGGGGTCCGGTTCCCAGATCCTCCCGGACCAGTGCAATCCGACCCCATAGGCTCCCATGTTACGGAGCGGCGGATTGCCCCGGATCCGGTAGGATCCGGGCGAATCCGGGACAATCCGGGAATTGCCAATTAGAGGAGATATTCTCCTCTCGGACACAAAAACGCTCCCGGACTGTCCCGGACAGATGGAAACCGGATGGCAGACAGCTGCTATCTAGCTTCTATTCTGCCCCATAGGCTGCTATGGGGCCAAAAACCGGTCCGGGGCTGTCCGGTTTACATCGTTACGTGCGATCAAGCGATTTTACAATGTAAAATCGCTTGATCGCTAGATCGCAGATATGAGAGCAGGACCTCATATCTAGCGATCATCGCTTGTTCAATTTGCTTCATCGTGGTGTGTGACACCACGATGAACGATCTCCCAGTGCAGTGGCTGAGCCTATGCTGGGAGATGGTATCTATGGTAAACGTCGGGTTACTAAGCGCCGCGCGGCGCCTAGTAAACCGATTTGTACCATAGTTACCAGCGATCTCACTGGCCCACATCGCTGGTGAGTCTGTCTGTGTGACAGCTCACCAGCGATGTGAGCGATATCGTTAGCGATCGCGCGTGCACGTGATCGCTAACGATATCGCTCACGATATCTGTGTGTGTGACGGCCGCCTAAGAAACTCTTGAAAACACAATCTCTTGGTGACCTGGAGTTCTCCACTCCTGCACTAATAGATGAAAGTGTTATGTAAAGTCACATAACTATTAAGGCCGCTTTACACGTTGCAATATCGTTCCGATATTGCATACGATTTCACGGGAGCGCGCATGTTTTTAGCACTTGCCCAAGATCACATAGTAGATGTCACACAGGAAGATATCGGCAGGCAATGCAACTACAATGTAGTACGCCCCTTTTCACACTGTGTCTGAGCAACTCAGGGAACGACCAATTAACATTGGAGTGAATAGGGGAAGTTGCGTTCCAAATCGTAGTTGCGCTGTCACACAACACGATCTTGCCAGATCGCATAGCCAATATTGCACGGTTGAAGAGCATGCACAGTCCCAAAACGATATCGTAGTTGCATCGTTTTTGCGTCGCGTTGCACATTTACACGACACAATGCACCAAGGATAACAACTGCAACGGCCACACCACGTGACTTTTTATCGTTGTTGCGTTGTGATATCACGATGTGTAAAGCGGTCTTTAGAGTTAGGGATCATTTATAAAATCCCTTAAAAAATGATAAACCAATTTTTGGTTTGCCCATAGAATCCTTTTCCTTTTCTTGGTAAAGAAATGAGTCCTGAATACCTAGCAATCTACAGATATGGTGTGAAAAAAAATCGTCATTTTCTGTGTAATTCCTCAAGTTGGAGTAACATGAAACACATGAAATAAGAAATGGTAATAAATATTCAAGGTACTGATGGTATTATGGTATGAGATAATCCTATATCACATTTAAGGCTGGAAACGTACTGCCAAGTGAAAAAACGGTCCGTTGACGTATCCGAGAGTCGTACGAGTGTTGTACGAGTCTTGGTCCGTTTTGCATCCGAGTGCTGTCCGTGTGCAATCCATTTTTTATCTCAGCAGATATTTACTGTATAATCATTTACAGGAACGTTTTACAGTTGTCGGAGCTACAAAATGATAATGTATCAGTGAAAAATCGGATGCCTCTCAGTGGTCCGTGATTTTTGTCGGACCCGAAGACTTACATTGGCGAGTCTCGGATGTGAGTCGTATACGGTCAGTTCATGTTGCGACTGCTTTCTCCTCCGTCTCTCGGACAAGAAAAAAAAACGTCCGACATTCGCCAATGTGCTCTCGGACATTGATTAACATTGGTCCGACTGCAATGCGAGAAAAACTTGCATTGCAGTTGTCCGAGTTTCACACCAGTGTGTCCGTACCTCAAAAGAAGCTCTACACAATCACTTTTACTTCAATATTTAGACAACACAACACTCACCTGAAGGACAAGCTGGGAGACATCTCCACTTCTAGTCTGAAGACCACTGAATGCATCAATTAGGCCATTGGCCTCTAATGAATCTGTTGCTCTAAAATTAAGTCCCCCTAAAAAAAAAATTAGTTTATTAGTTACGTTTCGTATTGAAAATCTTAAGGTACCATCACATGCGGCAATATTGCTTGGCAATTTCACTGGCAATTTGCTGGTTCCAGTGAAATCATGGAGACATTGTTCTATTTTGTTGCAGTGTAAGTGTACAAATGGAACAATGTGTCCATGATTTCACTGCAACCAGCAAATTGCCAGTGAAATTGCCTATCAATATTGCCGCATGTGACGGTACTTTTAGGGTACCGTTGCACATTGCAACATTGCATGCAATTTCGCTTGCAATTTGTTGGTTGCAGTGAAATCATGGACACATTGTTCTATTTTGTTGCTGTGTACAAATGGAACAATGTGTGCATGATTTCACTGCAACCAGCAAATTGCCAGTGAAATTGCATGCAATGTTGCGACGTGTAACGGTACCCTTAAGGGAAACTGCAATTTTCACAAACGCCCCTTGAGACAAACAGCTGTGTGACAAAGACAGAAAGTAAATCAATTTAATGACATACACATCACATGCTTGTCTCATGCAGTGAGGATGTAAGAAAAAACACATGCGCTATATAACTGCACCCAGCAGAAAAGAGCACTGTTATTTTAGTACATGACTGTGCATGCTCATCCTGAATAAAGCAAAACTACAAAACATAGCTGCTGGCAACCGTATACAAACAACTAGAGATGAGTGAACCTGGGTTTGACTCTGTTCACCGAACGAGCATATGTTCACCGAATAGATCGGCGAACTGTATGGCAAATGTCGGAAATCAATGAGAGGCAAAATCAGGAGCATAGAAAACGCCTTCAAAGGGGCCCAAAAGCTGCCAAACACAGCTCAAACTGTTTTTCCAGTGGAGCCCTGCTGTTTTCACACAGACTTTAGTTTCCTTTCTTTATTATACTTACCAAGCTTCACTGCTTCCTTGTCTTGACTGGTTAAAGTCAGACTTAGCCCCGCCCACCCTCTCTGCGGGCATGTGTGATTGATTGGCAGTATGGTAATCAAACGGATGTCAGATTATTCGCTGTATCTCTGATTGCCAGAAAAGGAGGCTGGAATTCTTAGCATTGTGAGACCCAAGCGTTCTGTGCCCCACACTGAAAATTGTAGCCTGCAGCCGCCCCAGAATTGGCACCTCCATGAGAGAAGGCAAAACTGGCAGTTATCACGCTTTTCAAGTCGCCCTAGTGACGGTGGCATTCTGGTTATTAAGGGGTTAATGCCAGCTGAATTTTGTCAGCTGGAACTAAGACCAAGGTTCATAAGATCGGACCAATGTTAGACCCGGCCAATATAAACTTCTAAGTGAGTAGTAAATAATATAGAACACCATAAAAAATCATTTATTTGTAAAAAGAATCCAACTATATTCCTCTATTCCCATCTTTATTATCCCACACAAACCCCCCCATGATCCTCATGGTGTCTGTTCACAGCGGAAACCCAAACTGACTGTCGGCTGTGAGCGGGGTGATGTCACAGTCTGGTTCATCTGAGATCAGCTAGCACGACGCGGCCGGGCTCTGACTTCAGTTGAAATTTTTCATGTCACCTTGCTCACAGCAGTTTTGGGTACTGCTTTGAATGGATGTCGCAGAGCATCTTGGAGGGTTTTTGTCAGTAAGGATACAAATAGCCACACCAATAAATATTTTATTTTACATCTATTATATAATCACGAATGGGTTTTTTGCCCCTTTTGAGACCGCTCTCGCTGCGAGTCAGCGTGGTCATGTGGATACGACCGAAGCATTGGCCGCACAGCGGCCATTGCGAGCAGTTCTAAGGCGACTCGCTATGCCCGCGCAGCGGGCATGGCGAGTCGCCTTAGCAGCGCGAAGCATTGGCCGCGAAGCGGCCATTGCGAGTCAGAGACTCGCACTGCTAGAATCCCGATGCATCTGCATCGGGCACCCAGCTAGTAATAAAATAAACCCCTATACATTCATTTCACCATTTTTTTTTATTAATTGAAATCCATTTTTTAAAAGTCTCCCATTTCAACCAACCACCCTCCCCCCCCCCCCAAAAAAAAAGCATGTAAACAATGTGTAGAAAACTAAAATGAATCCCAAATAAATCCTGAGTTGGTCTCAGCAAATGGGGGGCAAGATCAATGACTGCATGCTCCATATGGTGGGACAGCAGGCAATGCACGGCTCCTGGCAGTGTGACAAGCCATGACTTCACTGAGGTTGTCTCAGGTTATACAGTGGGTATAATGCAGCAGAGTGTTCCGCTGTGTGACCTGAGATAACCTCAGTGGCATCAGCTTTCGTAACACTAGCTGTCTAACGAGAATCGCGAGAGATGTAGCGGGTATATCAAACTGGTATCGTGAGACAGAATGTACACTGGTGTGTTTGATCCGGCTGTGGTCTGTGTGTCCTGTTACCAATCACTATGCTAATCGCCACCTGGGAAGGACTCTGCCAAAGGTCCCCCTTTCCAGGACCAGAAGGTGGGTGAAATGTGCCCTGACCCTTAAAGGGGTTTTCCTACAAACAAACTATATTTTAAACTTTGTTTTAATTAATAGATCTTAGAATAATATAATGAATTCCACAATTGGATGGTTTTTTTTAATAAAAAGTCCTATGCTGAGATAATCTTATATATGGCTAGGGTCACGCTTCAGGTTTTTTTTTTTTTAAAAAACCTGATCCGGTTTTGAGCTTTTAAAAAGCTCAAAACCGGAGCAGGAAACGCTCCTCATAGGAGCCTATTATAAAAACCGTATTGCTTCACAAGCAATCCGGTTACAGCCCCTGCTCTGCAGCCTGTGTGAAAAATCATGCAGGCTGCAGTTTTCGGAGCAGTTCTAAGCCCCGCAATGCGGTAACCGAATTGCTCAGGATGTGTAATCCTGAGCAATGCGGTTACCGCATATACTTTGATTAACCCTGCTGCCGCCGGGATAAGCAAAGTGTTATCAGTGGTTTAAAAGATTACATTTTGGCTAGGGTCACACTTTAAAATCAAATTGCGTTCACCGCATCCAGATCTGGAAGCGGTGAACGCAATTGCGGTCCCACACATTTTTAATGAAAAATGTGTGGAGGGAATCGCATTGCAATAACCGAACTGTTAAAAAAGCTGTAATATTAATATTAATTTTGGCCATCATGTCTCTAGGGGGTGCCCACCCCCCCTAGAGACATGCTACCCACTCAGGTGGGCATGTCAGGGGTTAATTCCTCTATACAGTATTGCCTAGTCCTGTCGGCTCTATTCAATTTTTCTCAATGAACCGGCGGCTCTTCTCTGACAGCTGCGCATAGTATACCTATTGTAGGTATAGTATGTGCGGTGTCCGAGGTCCTGAAGGCTTATACAGTAAGATCTATGGCCAGAGCAGCACCATAGATCTACTGTATAAGCATTCAGGACCTCGAACAGCTATACAATAGGTATACTATGCGCAGCTGTCAGAGGAGAGCTGCCTGGTTCATTGAGAAAAATTGTACAGAGCCGACAGGACTCGGCAATACTGTACAGAGGAATTAACCCCTGACATGCCCAATATTATTAACAATACAGCCTTTTTAACAGTTTAAGTACTTTGCTTTTCCCGGCAGCAGCCAAGATAAGCAAAGTATACGGGAACCGGATTGCTCATGATTACACATCCTGAGCGATTCGGTTACCGCATTGCGGGGCACAGAACCACTCCAAAAACTGCAGCCTGCATTATTTTTCACGCAGGCTGCAGAGCCGGAGGCGGTAACCGGATTGCTTGTAAAGCAATCCGGTTTTTATAATAGGCTCCTACGAGGAGCGTTTCCTGCTCCGGTCGGATCAGGTTTTAAAAAAAAAAACCTGAAGTGTGACCCTAGCCTTTATTAATAAATGTGGCTATAATGTCTCTAGGTGGTGCCCACCCCCCTAGAGACATACCACCCACTCAGGTGGGCATGTAATGCTTTAATTCCTGATGTACAGTTAGCCAGCTCCTGTCGGCTTCTGTACATTTTTATGAATGAAGCCGCCGGCTCCTCTGTGCGCAGCGCTGATACTATGCCTAATGTACTTATAGTATGTGCGCTGTCCAGGGTTCTGAAGCCATTTAGAGTAGATCTATAGGCTGCGCAGCCCATAGATCTACTGTAAATGGCTATAGAACCCTGGACAGCGCACATACTATACTGTAAGTACATTAGGTATAGTATGAGTGCTGCGCACAGAGGAGCCGGCGGCTTCATTCATAAAAATGTACAGTAGCCGACAGGAGCTGGCTAACTGTACATCAGGAATTAAATCATTATATGCCCACCTGAGTGGGTGGTATGTTCTAGTGGGGGTGGGCACCCCCTAGAGACATTATAGCCACATTTATTAATAAAATGTAATCTTTTAGAACACTAATAACAGTTTGCTCATCCCTGCGGCAGCAATCCCTGCTATGTACTGTGTAATGGTCATGTCTGACCGTACATGGACATGGTCTGATCATACCACATCTCCTGGGCAGTGGAGGATACAAAGGAGTATAAAGATATTACAGCCAAGGATCACAGCTGATTCTTTTTTGTGAGGTAAAACAATTCCTTGCCTATTTGTAAAAAAATGTTTTACCTCAACAAAGAATTATTTGTGATCCCCTGCTGTAATGTCTATATACGCTTTTCATCCTCGTTTGTCCAGGAGATGTGGTATGATCAGATGTGTTCCATGCACGATCAGGAACAGGAATTAAACTGAACAGCAGGGGCACTTTAATAAGATTATCTCATCTTAGGACAATAAAATATTGTTTGGTGTTTATTTTGTGGCTAAACACCCTTTAGTGCCACATGAAAGGCAAAAAAGTGTGCAAGATTTGAATAAGTTGTGGGCAGGACATGATGTAGCTGTTTGACATTTATCTCTCTACTAGATGTGGGCCCGAAGCTATCGGGAGGGTGGTGTCTGTGCACTGTCTCTCATCTCTGTGCCTGTCTCCCCTTGTGCGCTGTCTGTGCCGTCTCTCCCTTGTGTCTTTTTCTCTGGTCTGTGCCGTCCCCCCGTGTGCGCCGTCTCTCTTGTGTGCACTGTCTCTGTCTCTCCCATGTGCGCTGTCTCTCCCGTGTGCGGTCTCTCTCGTGTGCGCTGTCTCTGTCTCTCCCGTGTACAGTCTCTCCTGTGTGCGGCGTCTCTGTCTGTCTGTCCCCCTGTGTCTGTGTCCCCCTGTGCCTCTGCCTGTCCCCCTGTTTCTGTGTCCCCCTGTGCCTCTGCGTGTCCCCCTGTGCCTCTGCCTGTCTCTGTGCCTCTACTCTCCCCCTGTCTCTGTATCCCCTTGTGCCTGTCCTCTCCCCCTGTGTCTGTGTCCCCCAGTGCACGTGACCCCCTGTGTCTCTGTTTCTCCCTGTGTCTCTGCCTGTCCCACAGTGCCTGTGTCCCCAAGCCTCTGCCTGTCCCCTGTGCATGTGTCCCCCTGTACCTCTGCCTGACCCCTGTGCCTGTGTCCCCTGTGCCTTTGCCCCCTGGGCCCCCTTGTGCCCCTGTGTCCCCTGTGCCTCTGTGTCCCCTGTGCCTCTGTGTCCCCTGTGCCTCTGTGTCCCCTGTGCCTGTGTCCCCCTGTGCCTGTGTCCCCATGTGCATGTGTCCCCCTGTATTTGTGTCCCCCTGTGCCTGTGTCCCCCTGTGTTTTTGTCCCCTGTGCCTCTGCCTGTCCCCTGTGTCTGTGTCCCCTGTGCCTCTGTGTCCCCCTGTGCCTGTGTCCCCTGTGCCTCTGTGTCCCCTGTGGCTCTGTGTCCCCTGTTCCTGTGCCCCCACTTGTCCCCCTGTGCCTGTTTCCTCCTGTGTTTGTGTCCCCCTGTGCCTCTGCCTGTCCCCTGTGCCAGTGTCCCGGTGTGTCTCTGTGTACCCCTGTGCCTCTCTGTCCCCCTGTGCCTCTGCCTGTCCTCCTGTGCCTGTGTCCCCTTGTGCCTCTTCCTGTCCCCCTTTGCCGGTGTCCCCCTGTGTTTGTGTCCCCTGGTTCTGTGTCCTCCTGTGCCTCTGCCTGTCCCCCTGTGCCTGTGTCCCCCTGTGCCTCTGCCTGTCCCCATGTGCCTGTGTCCCCGTGTGTTTGTGTCCCCCTGTGCCTGTGTCCCCTGTGCCTCTGTGTCCCCCTGTGCCTGCGTCCCCTGTGCCTGTGTCCCCTGTGCCTCTGTGTCCCCCTGTCCCTGTGTCCCCTTGTGCCTCTTCCTGTCCCCCTTTGCCGGTGTCCCCTGGTTCTGTGTCCTCCTGTGCCTCTGCCTGTCCCCCTGTGCCTGTGTCCCCCTGTGCCTCTGCCTGTCCCCATGTGCCTGTGTCCCCGTGTGTTTGTGTCCCCCTGTGCCTGTGTCCCCTGTGCCTGTGTCCCCTGTGCCTCTGTGTCCCCCTGTGCCTGTGTCCCCTGTGCCTGTGTCCCCTGTGCCTCTGTGTCCCCCTGTGCCTGTGTCCCCCTGTGCCTGTGTCCCCCTGTGCCCCTGCCTGCCACCCTGTGCCTGTGTCCCCCTGTGCCTCTATGTCCCCCTGTGCATCTGTGTCCCCTGTGCCTCTGTGTCGCCCTGTGTCCCCCTATGTCTGTGTCCTCTCTGCCTCTCCCCCACACACTCCGTCCTTGCCCCTCGCTCCTCTCAGTTCTCATCCCTGCCTGGTTATACTGATGCCGGCATTGCCGGGCTGAAGAATCCAGGAATAAAGTCTGCCTGGATCGGGTCATGTGAGAGGGTGGGCTGATGTGACGTCACACAGGCTGTCACAAGACCCGCTCCAGGCAGACTTAATTCCTGGAGTCTTCAGCCCGGCATCAGTATAACCAGGCAGGGATGAGAACTGAGAGGAGCGAGGGGCGAGGACAGAGCGGCAGGTGGTGGGGGTTCCACTGGCGGTAGTGTGTGGCAGCACTGCCGCCAGCGGACACCATATTGTTTCACCCTACTTGTGTGTACTGTATAATTGCCTTGTGGCTTCCGCCAGATGTGACATACCGTTACAACCGGACGGAAGTTGCCACAAGGCAATTATATATAAAATCTATCTATAGAAAAAAAGAAAGAGTCAGCTCAATCACAGCAATAAAAGCGGGTGCAATACTTCCTGTCAAGACAGAGCTCCACTCCACCGCAGCATATAAAAATCAAAAAAAACAGGCAGCACTCCATTTTCAATTGTGGACAATTTTAAGTTTAATCCAGCCTCATGTGATGCAACGTTTCAACCCTCAGGTCTTCCTCAAGCATCAAGTGAAAAAGTGAACTTTGTATGCATCAAATCTATAACAATCAATTAGCCAACAATTATAAAAACAACTGTATACATCGACAGTATAATCATCAAATTGTGCCACATAGTGGATTTTTTATTTTATACTCTCTAAAAAGCCAAAAAACATTTTGCAGTCTCATGCAGAGAGGAATATATTGCAGGACATATAAATATATCGAATGTTAGAATACCCCTTAACTTAGGGTGTGTATCTTGAAATCGACATTGAGCCCATCTGGTCTTAGAGTCTTCAATCCATGGTATGGTACCATCAATGGTACTGCCATTTAGACATGGGGGGAATAGAGTCGCTTTGTTATAAAAGAAAGAGTTAAGGCCGAGTTACACATAGCGATATTCCAGCGATCCGACCAACGACCGGGATTGCTGGAACATCGCTATGTGGTCGCTGGTGAGATGCCATACAGGCATACTTACCAGCGACCACTGAGCGATGGGCCCGACACCCAATGGTCGCTTGGATCATTAAGGGTCTCGGGTGCACACTGGGATCACTGGTCGTTGCCCCTGCATCGGCATGTGTGACAGCGACAGACCAGCGACCGAACAATACTCCTGAGCATTCCGCAGAGATCAGCGAGCTCATCGCTGGTCACTGCAGCATGTCACACGCAGCGATATCACTGTGAGGTTGCTGAAACATCACAAAACCTGTGACGTTGCAGCGACATTGGTTGCAATGTCGCTGCGTGTATCCCCAGCTTTACAGTGGATTGAAGACTCTAATGGGGACGTCACACGCGTCAATATCGCGTGCAATATCGCTGCTGCACATGACATTGCAGCGATATTGATGTGTGTGACAGGGCGCATCAACCAGCGATAAATCGCTGGCTGATGGTTGCCAGGTTTTAGAACCTGCCCTAAAACCTGGAGATGGTCGCCCAGTGGACACCCAGCATCGCTGCGTGTGACACCGGGAGACGCGCGATCAGCCATCTCCCAGCGCCTCTCAGCAAGCGCTGGGAGCTGGTATCCATGGTAAACAGTGGGTAACTAAGCGCCGCACGGCGCATAGTTACCCGCTTGTTTACATGGTTACCAGCGCTCTCGCTGGTACTGGTCGCTGGTGAGTCTGCCTGTGTGACAGCTCACCAGAAATCGGCCTTCAATGTCGCCAGTGATGAGATCGCTGGCAACATTGACGCGTGTGACGTCACCATAAGACCAGAGGGGCTCAATGTCGCTTTCAAGATACACACCCTAAGTTAAGGGGTATTCTGACATTCGATATATTTATATGTCCTGCAATATATTCCTCTCAGCACGAGACTGCAAAATATGATATTTTTATCAATGCTTTTTGAGATGAAAATAATTTTAATGTATCTCATTTTTTTAGGTGGATGACTTGAAGCAAACCCAAGATCGCTATATTGTTCTGACTGTATTGGGCTTATAATTATAAAAAAAATGTTTTTGGGCTTTTTTGAGAATATAAAATAAAAAATGCTCTTTGAAATGCACCAGTTCGATGTAACACATTATTATAACATATTGTATGGGCAGTGGACTACTTTGATTGATTGAATGAATGTTATGGGGTTGTGGTATAAGTTTGTGTGAGCTGGAGCCTCAAGGCCACGTTACACACACAGATATCTGAGTCCAATATCTGAACAGATCTCTGGTTGCAGTGAAATCATGGACACATTGTTCCATTTTGTGGCTGTGTACAACATGGAGCAATGTATCCATGATTTCACTGCAACCAGAGATCTGTTCAGAAGTTGGACACAGATATCTGTGTGTGTAAAGTGGCCTTCAGGTTAACCCCTGTAGCTTCCAGCACACTTCTACTTCTACTTCAGCTATAATGTCGTCCTGAAGGGGGCAATATTTGTGCTATACCCAGTGTTCCCTAGGCTTAAAATGGTTGGGTCCCTGCTTTACTACATATAACAGCCTGCATCAGAAACATTTTATATGATCTACTTGTAAGACGGGAAAGAATCGGCCACCGGCTAGTAATAAAGATGGTGGTGATCGGAATCTGGTGTACACGCATGCGTGGTGAGGCTACCAGTGACGCTACCGGTGCAGTCAGACACAGCGGGACAGGCGATGGGGGAGCGCAAGTTACCCATTATGTAAATATATTGTTTTATTTCACACAGGTGCTGCACATAGCTGATTATGATTAATTACTCTGTACTGTGATGACAGTTCTGTTAGGACTGTTCATATAAGGGCTCGGACACACATCAGTGAAACTCGTTCGAGTTTACTGTGCAGAAAAATTGCATTGCTCTCGGACCAATGTTAACTAATGTCCGAGAGCACATTTCCGAGTCTCATACGCTTTTTCCGCATCCGATTCTCGGATTGCGAGTCAATCGCAACATGTTACGATTCTATGCGAGTCACGGATGAGACTTGCCAATGCAAGTCTATGGGTCTGAGAAAAAAAAATAGATTGCACTCGGACCGCACTCGCACCATCCGAGTCTGATGCGAGTTTTAATTGATACATTACCATTCTGTAGCTCAGACAACTGTACAAAATGCACCTGTAAATGATTATACAGTAACTGGCTGCTGAGGAAAAAAATGGATTGCATTCGGACAGCACTTGCAAGCCACACTGACCAAAAGTCAGATGACACTCGTCCGACTCTCAGATCCGAGAATCGGAGCATTTTTAAACTCGGATATGTGTCCATACCCTTAGGCACTATTACTGCACTATACTATTGTAACACTATGGCTAGGGTCACATCTCCGTTTTTATTTTTAAAACCTGATCTGGTTTTGAGCTTTCAAAAAGCTCAAAACTGGACCAGGAAACGCTCCTCATAGGAGCCAATGCTAAACACCGGATTGCTTCACAAGCAATCCGGTGTCCGTCTCCGGCACTGCAGCCTGCGTGAAAAATCATGCAGGCTGCAGTTTTCGGAGCGGTTTAAGCATCCGCACTCCAGTAACCAGATTGCTCAGGATGTGTAATCCTGAGCAATGCGGCTACTGCATAGTTTGCTCATCCCGGCTGTTGCAGGGATGAGCAAACTGTTCTATGTATTGTAAATAGTTAAATTTAATAAATAAATGCTTGCTTGAGGTCTCTAGTGGGCGCTTAGTCCCCCTAGAGACCGTACACCCACTCAGGTGGGCTTCTTCTGTAATGTGCACATGCGACGGGCTCCTCAGAGCTCCGTGCATGTCCCCCAAACCAACCCCCTGTATCTATATAGAGGGGTCCCTGCACCCGTCTTTTCTAACTCTCCCTATTTGTGCCAAAAACTAAGTATTAAAGTACAGAATTATGATCATAGTTACATGTTGTTCCATCCAGTTTCATTTTCAATCCATAGGCGGGGCTGTGTGCTGCTGCCTCCGCCCGCTAATTCATTATGCCCAACCCCTCTGGCCTTGATCCTGTGTTGAGAGGGAGGGTGCGTCATGAAAGGGGCGGGGCTATCGGTATGACGTGAACTTAGCCCCACCCCTTTCATGACAACACGTAACTATGATCATAATTCTGTACCTTAATACTTAGTTTTTGGCACAAATAGGGAGAGTTAGAAAAGACGGCTGCAGGGACCCCTCTACATAGATACGGGGGGGGTGAGTTTGGGGGTCATGCACGGAGCTCTGAGGAGCCCGTCGCATGTGCACATTACAGGAGAAGCCCACCTGAGTGGGCGTACGGTCTCTAGGGGGACTACGCCCCCCCCTAGAGACCTCAAGCAAGCATTTATTTATTGAATTTAACTATTTACAATACATAGAACAGTTTGCTCATCCCTGCAACAGCCGGAGGAGCAAACTATGCAGTAGCTGCATTGCTCAGGATTACAGATCCTGAGCAATCCGGTTACTGGAGTGCGGTTTTCTGCACACATTTTACAAAAAAAAATGTGTGTAAAGGCAATTGCGTTCACCCCATCCGGATCTGGATGCGGTGAACGCAATTCTAGTTTCAAGTGTGACCCTAGCCTATGTGGCACAATTTAATAATTATTCTGTCGATGTGTAGAGCACACAAATAGCACACTGATGACACACGAATGGCACATGGACTCTAAGCAAAGAAAAAAAAAAAAAATCGCACTAGCATAGCACTTGCATGACATACATAAAGACACTAGCTTCTCACTCAAAGATGTTTTTAGGAGCAACCATGGAGTGATATTACCCAAGTAGATATGAGTGAACTGCTCATAGGCTAGGGTGACACTACCGTTTTCAGTGCTGCTTGGGGGTAGCGCTGAAAACATAGGTTGCGGCAGCATAAACACAGTGTTACCACCATGGTAGCACCATATTAACGCTGCACATACTAACCTATGGAGGCCCCGCCCCTAACACGACACCACAGCCGGCATCTTATGCAAATCTCACAGTATTTCCAAACGCGAGAAAAGACGCTTTCCACAGCGTCTTTGCTCGCAATAGGAATTACCGCAAGATGACCATCTGATTACAGCGCTTATGTCGCGTTAGGGCGGGGCCTCCATAGTATGGGCAGCGTTAGTATATAGTATGTGCAGCGTTAATATGG
Organism: Allobates femoralis; assembly: GCA_033576535.1. NCBI lineage: Eukaryota > Metazoa > Chordata > Amphibia > Anura > Aromobatidae > Allobates > Allobates femoralis. The sequence continues at coordinate 167,835,451 of JARQOC010000007.1, read as the reverse complement.
TGCTACCATGGCGGTAGCACTGCGTTTCTGCTGCCACAACCTATGTTTTTAGCAGTACCCCCAAGCAGCACTGAAAACAGTAATGTGACCCTAGCCATACTGAGAAAGGAGCTGTTCATGCCAAAGAACTGACATTCAAACCTTTGTCAGATCTGTCAGAAACCAATTACATAAACAAGTTATACAGAAGCAAAGTAATTACATATTTTTGAAGAAATATTTTAGAAAAATTTCAAATTTTGCATTTCTGAATTAAATTAACAATAACAATACATTTGGTGCAAAGGCATCCATAACCTTTTAAAATGTACCTGTCATGTCAGCAATATATTCTAGGACTTTTGATGCACTTGGTCCAAGAGCAATAAAATGTATGATTGCTCCACTTTCGTTTATGGCATTAAAACATAAACTGGTATTGTAATTGTCTTCTCCATCTGTCAGCAGGATTATTTCTGTGCCATAAGAAGATCCATCAAAGTCTTTGTTTACCTAAAATTAGACAATTTCAGACTTAGAAGTTATACATTGGTTCACACCCATAAAGTAAAATGAGGTAAAATAATACAGTATGGTCATGGGGTGTATGTTTCCTAAATTAGTAATACTAGATTGAGCTATGAATACAGGTATTCAATAATTAAAATATGTCTGTTTTAAGATTAAAAAAGTAAATAACATCACCCCTGGGCTTTTACCAATGCAAAAAAAAAAACAGCTTATGACTTGCAGTGCATGCTCTGTGACACACAAGACTTGGTTTCAGGATTTTTCTTCAGTAGAAAAATTAGAACAACGGGACAGTGGGTATTAAACTGCCCTCCCATCTTTGCAGTTTGATGGTCATATTAAGGAGCTGTTTGGATGGGGTCACACTTGAGGCTGACGGACCCGCTAAAATCTTTGAAAATCACCAGTGCAACGCAGCCCCATAGCAACCCAGTGTTTACCTTAGCAGCGGTCATACACAAAACTGCAGGACGTGCACTTTAGCTGAGCGCACAAGAAAACGCTGCAGATCGCGTTTCCTCTGCGTTGCAAAAAGCGCATATCCGGGAGCTTTAAGTGGAGCCCGTTGCTGAGGCAAACAGTAGGTTGCCATAGGGCTCAATAGCCTCACAGTGTACAGCGTTACCTTCCGTTAACGTTATGCGCTGAGGCTGAAATATTCAAAGTTTCCAGCACTTCCGTCAGGTTAGGGTCATAACGCAAATGTGACCCTAGCCTATGGGTGCTTTAACGCATGCGTTTTTTAATATTTGCACATGAAAATAATGCATGCATTTAGCAAATGCATGACACAAGTCTGACCCTAGCCTAAGGATGTCTTTTCTGCTCTCAGTGGAACCATAATTAAGACCTTACAATTGAAATGCATTGGTTTTACTAAACAAACACTGCCTTTCTTTGTTCTTGTATACATTCCTGGAATATAAGGAGTTTGAACGGCATTACATGGGGTGTTCTCATTCCTTCATTACAGCCTAACACAAGGAATGATGGGACATGTAGTTAGAAGAGAGCAGAGAATCCTGAATAGGAAGTGATGACTAGGGTCAGACCTGCGCCAGCCCTCAGGCTGACGAATCCGTCTAAAACGTAGGTTTTGGCAGCCTGAGTGCATAGTGTTAGTGTAATGTAACTTTGTGCTCAGGCTGCCTATATATCGCTATGGTTACCGGATGCCTTGCGTATCTGCCAGCTTCACCCAGAAGGACCGGATATGCGCTATTCCTAAGCGCACAGGAAACGCGGTTTGCAGGCTGCCAAAACCTACGTGTTAGGGCCTTTTCACATCTGCATTTCTCTTCCGTTTGGCTTACAATCCATTTTTGACAGTATGTGTGCCAAAAACGCATTGCAAACGCATCCAAAAACGCACCCATTAGTTTAAATGGAAAACACAATGAAAATAAATGCAAAAACGCATGTTATTTTCAGAAAACGCAAAATGCATACGTTTTTGCAAACGCAGCCCAAAATGTGTCCTGCAATGTTTGGGGCTGCGTTTGCAAAAATGCATGCGTTTTGCGTTTATTGAAAATGACATGCGTTTTTACATGCATTTTCCATTGAAATCAATGTGGATGTGTTTCTTTGCATCTCTATGCATTTTTGCAATGAAAAAACGCATAGAAATGCAAACGCCACCCCCCTTAGATGTGAACTTAGCCTTAGAAGCATTTGTCAGCTTAAAGACTGATGCAGGTCTGACCCTAGCCTGACTGCAAAGCTGATGCCGGGAAACTGGTAGTGAAGCAAGGCATAAAATTACATGAATCTTGGCAGAAAAGTTATTTAGGGATCTTTATGGACATTATCTTTAAGGCTACCTTGACACCAAGATTTTGTGCTGTCCGTGGGGATCCTTGTTTTTTCATTATCCCCCGGACAGCCACGGATCCACATGGATCCCTGCATTCGGATAGAAAATAGCCATCCGTTTCCGATTCTATGCCGGATCCGTGTGGATCCTGTGGTCCCTGTCTCTCCCTGCTCATCCTTCCTTCATCTCCTCTCCCCCAGCTCGTCTATTCTGTCCTCTCCCCTGTCCTCTTTCCTCCGGTATTTAAAAAATAATAAATCTCCTCCCGGAGGATACTTCACCTGTCCGGTGCCTCCACGGATGCGACCGTCTCTATCTCGGTGAAGGACCTGTTATTACGTTACTGAGCCGAACAGTCGACACGTTAGCTGATTGGCTCGGTGATGTCACAAGAGGTCCTGTACCCAGATGTTGACGGTTGCATCCCCAGAGGCACCGGACAGGTGAAGTATCCTCCGGGAGGAGATTTATTATTTTTTTAAAAACCGGAGGAAAGAGGACAGGGGAGAGGACAGGATAGACGAGCCGGGGGGAGAGGAGATGGAGGAAGGATGGGCAGGGAGAAGCAGGGAGGACAGGGGAGAGGACAGGGGTGACAGGATAGACGAGCGGGGGGAGAGGAGATGGAGGAATAATGAGCAGGGAGAACAAGGAGAGACAGAGGGTTATGTACTGAGCCCTGATTATGGGCATGCTCAGTACATAACTACGGAGCCGACATCGGATCTGATGTGAACACGGATCCGATGTCCATAAGCTCCCATGGTATCTGCTCACTGACCGCCACGGATCCGTGGTGTCCAATTTTAGTCACGGACACCAAAATCGCAGCAGGCTACAATTTTCAATTTTGGCACCGTGACTAAATCGGACAGCAACGGATGGTGCTAAAATCGGATGCCAATAGGGGCACATCTGAGCCCATCTGTTGCCCATAGGGATACATGGGAGGCAAAATCGGATCCGTGTGTATCCAGTTTGAAACGGATACACACGGATGCACAGAAATCGTGATGTGAAGCCAGCCTAAGATTTATGGCAAATCCAGTAACTGAGTCATGGTAGTGGACAACCTCTTTAATAATTAAATAAATTTATCTGATGAATGGATAAAATTTCAACTTTGATGTGGTCATAAATTAGCTTAGAAAATTGGATTTTTAGAAAGCATAACAATTACAATTCCTGCTTTTAGATAAGATCTCTGATGGATTGTACTTTTTATTTTGTAGTCGATTATAAACGTAGCAAACTTAAAAGCCTCATGGAATGAAATCTTTAAATAGGAACTCCGGGGAGAGAAAACCTTTTTGTACTGTCCCTGCCCTCTTACATGATAAAGGAGAGCTGAGCACTACAGTTCTAGGATCTATAGATCACGTCTAAATCAATAAAATAATATCTGCTCCTTAGCTCTCACCCCTCCCTCAGGGATGCTGGTGAGATCAGGTGTGTTGGGGGCTCCCTGATCATCCTACATTCCCACACCCTCATACTTCTGTATAGGCAGGGGGTATGGTCGCTGGCCTCACAATATATACTTGTTGTGTTTGTGTTGTGTTGTGATTTTTACATAGGATGGATGGATGGATGGATACATAGGATAGATGGATGAATACATATAATGGATGGATGGATAGGATGGATGGTTGAATACATAGGATGAATGGATAGATAGATGGATGAATACACTGGATGGATAGATGGATGGATGGATGAATACATAGGATAAGTGGATGGATGGATGAATACACGTGATAGATGGATGAATAAATGAATAGATGGATGGATGAATACATAGGAGAGATGGATGAATACATAGGATGGATGGATGAATACATAGGATGGATGGATGAATACATAGGATGGATGGATGAATACATAGGATAGATAGATGGGTGGATGAATACATAGGAGAGATGGATGGATGAATACATAGGATTGATGGATGGATGGATGAATACATAGGATTGATGGATGGATGGATGAATACATAGGATGGATGGATGGATGAATACATAGGATGGATGGATAGATTAATGGATGGATGAATGGGTGGATAAATAAATACATCGGATGGATAGATGAATGAATACATATGATAGATGGATGGATGAATACATGATGGATGAATGGATGAATACATAGGATAGATGGATTGATGGAATGATGAATACATAGGATAAATGAATGGATGAATACATAGGATGGATAGATGGGTGGATGAATACATAGGAGAGATGGATGGATGAATACATAGGATTGATGGATGGATGGATGAATACATAGGATGGATGGATGGATGAATACATAGGATGGATGGATAGATTAATGGATGGATGAATACACTGGATGGATGAATGGGTGGATAAATAAATACATCGTATGGATAGATGAATGAATACATATGATAGATGGATGGATGAATACATGATGGATGAATGGATGAATACATAGGATAGATGGATTGATGGAATGATGAATACATAGGATAAATGGATGGATGGATGGATGGATTGATGAATACATAGGATAAAGGGATAGATGTTTGAATACATAGGATAGATGGATGGATGAATAAACAGGATAGATGGATGGATGAATAAATAAGATATATGATAGATAAATGCACAGACATGTGAGAGATAGGGCCACGTCACACACACAGATAATTGTGCAGAGATTGTTCGCTGATCTCTGGTTGCAGTGAAATCATGGACACATTGTTACATTTTGTGGCTGTGTATAAATGGTACAATGTGTCCATGATTTCACTGCAACCAGAGATCTGCGAACAAACTCTGCACAATTATCTGCATGTGTGACGTGCCCTATACATAGATATTTTTATGTCCATATATGTTTGGTGAAAAGTATAAGGAACATCATAATAATGGAACTTTAGAGCTTATACCACGTGTAACAGAAGCTGCACAAACATCTGGATGCTTTGCTGTGACTGAGGAGACAATGAGAATCCATAGTGCTACAGTTTCACAGGACAGGAATGTACCAAGTTGCTATGGGGGAGGGGAGACCATGGCAGTGCTGAATAAATCAAAGTGCTTTGCCTGTGCTCCTAGGCAGACACATGGCAGTATATGTTATGAACCATCATACAGCAAAAGATCACAGCATGTATTTATATCTGCTTGGTGACATGATTGCTATTTGAAGCAAAAACAGCCCTGTTACATTGCATAGAATGGAAAATCAGGGGCAGGATTGTAGTGTCAGCATAGGGCCAGAGGCCATGCCCCCTGCCACGCTCTCTGTTAATACAGAAGTGTGAGGGGACGGGAAAGTAAGATAATTCTAGAGTGCCCAGAGTCCACGCTCCCAACACACCTCCTGTCACAGCTGCTGCATAAAGGTGAAATTCTCGGACCCTTGAGGGAGGGATGAGGGCTGAAGAGCAGATATGATTTTATAGATTTAAAAGTGTACTCTAGATCCTAAAACTGCAGTGTACAGCTCTGCTTCATCATGTAGAAGGACTGAGACAGTACTAAAACGTTTTCTCTCCCCGGAGTTCCCCTTTAACGAGACACTATTGATTTAAAACCTAAAATACATGTAATTATAAAAGGTATAAATATCCTTAAAAACAATTTAAAGAAACATTGTTAAGTTTTTTTTTTGTTATTAAACCACCCCCAATGTTATTTAGATCATGTAGTGTTCATTAATAACCATTTTTTTAAAAAATTGTTGCATTCATCCCAAAAAAAGCATTTTAACAGCATACATATTTTCATTAACTAACTGGCCAAACAGTTAATAAGTCATTCATCAGGTTAATAGTTAACAGTTCAGCCGATTTCATAAAATACGAAGGACCTGTGTGATGTCACGACTATGTGACTGTGATAGGTGGAGCTAAATATACATAGACCTTAATGATTTTGCTTGTTTAGCTCTGCCCATTATGATCACATGGTTGTGACATCACCCAGGTCCTTTATACAGAGCAGTTGGCATTGAGTTAAAATGAACCATTCAAATAATTTATGCCCCCAAACTGATTAGTCTGTGTGCTAATTTACATAAGAAAATGTAAGTTTATAAATGTTTTTTTCCAACTTTAACATTAGAGTATTAGCTAAAATAGGGATGCCTAGAATAGGACTATGCAGTTGCAGGGACAGGTAGTGATACTTTGAGGGGCATAAACTAGCTGATAGGTTCCCTTTAAAAATGGTTGAAATGGTGTGCATAGCCTAATAATCTAACTTTTTGTTACATTTTACCTTGATTCCAGTTAGGATTCCTTTGCAAATATCAGTTCCCCCAGAAGCAGTCACTGGAAGCAGAGACGTTAGGTTCTCTCGATTAGCACTGTTCTCTATTTTAATTGGATTAGTAAGAATGTAGGCATCACTGGAGAACTGAACAATTCCAACCGATGACCCATTTTCAATGATCTGTGATAGGAATATTGTTGCAGCCTGGTAGAGTCTCTGAATCCTACTCTGTAATTAGCAAAAGTGAACAATTATATAGAAACATTCTTTATAATGTTTACTGACATGAGAACTGAATGTACAGTATTCCATGCATCAGGATATCTATTGGATTACAGCTTTCTTGCTCCCAGAAAAAAGGATATAAAGAAATGTACATATAATATAAGCCATCTATAGGACCTAAAACACTAGGACATGAGAAAAAAGGTGAAATTGCCGGAATCCCCAATCAAGGCTGCTTTTAGTTTTCTATCCAGTGTTATAAAGTATGTAAAATATAAAAATAATTAGCATAACTAAGTGATGGTGATCACTGAATCCCTTTGAGGAAATCTAACAAAAAAAAAGACACCTTCACAGATCTTCACCATGGTATTACGGTATGTGATTGTGCACCGCAATCTGGCTCTCTCACATTCCCCAAAAAAATGCTTAGGTGATCAGGCCATGTAAAAATATGAAGTATATTTGTATATTGCAGAACTTTAGACAACATCTAAAATAAATTTAAAAAAATGTAATAATGACCACATCTCTATGGTGACATGAATATCTTTCAACTTACGTAACCAGACATACTTCCAGAAACATCAAGTACAAGGGTCACCACCCTTTGTCCAGGCTGCATTATAATAAAGTTTGGGGTAGGAATATTAGTGTCGGATCTTGGTGGTGTGTCGCTTATATCAGTAGAGTTCTTGATGATGTCCCATGTGCTGCGTGAATTGCACATTCTGTTCTGAAGATTTGGAGCTTCTATATTGTGATTTCCAGAATTACAGAAATCAGTTATCTAAAAGAGAGACGTTAAGGCAGTGTTATACACAGTTCAACTTGCAGTTAAATTGAATTTTGAGACCTTAAAGCAGTGGCAGGCTGGGCCGGGGGACAAACATACATTTACCTCCCAGGCTGGTCTCCAAGCAGCTGTTCAGGGCCATCAGAGGACTGGCAGCACTGTATCTTTAATTGTAGCTGCCGGCAGCCAAAGCTTCCCTGGCAGCTGGGTGGATCAGTGTCTCTTTATGTCGAATCCAAATGTATTTGTGTCTAAGAGATGCAAATGCATTTGAATTCTTAATAAATGGGGCCGGGGAGGAGCAGTTTGCACCATCCCATGGCCCAGTATACAGCAGAGTGATGACGTCATCACTCTAAGTCCTCATCACACAGCCTGCGACGCCGAGCAACAGGATGGCATGAGGATGCAGCGGGAATGGTGAGTGGCTCCACATGGGAGCTGTCACCTGAACCTTATATGTACTGTACTGATATTTACTGGGGAGGGGGTGGGAAGTGGTGTGGGATAGGGATGGTGATGATACTAAAAAGGCACATTACTTGGCAAGGGGACACAGTATTGGGGGAAGCAGTGTGTGTGTTTGTGTGTGTATGTATATATATGTGTGTACATATGTGTGTGTCTGTATTTTATAGAGGGCGCAGTGCAAGTGGGGACATTATGGAAGAAACATTATAGAGAGGGGATGGTGTAATAAGTATGTTATGGGAAGGGGCAGTGTGGGGAGTATATTATAGGGTGGCAATGTGTGTGGGAGTATATTATGAGGGGGAGCAGTGTGGGGGGTATATTATGAGGGAGGGCGGTGTGACGGGGTTTATTATGAGGAGGGGGCAGTGTGGGGGGTATATTATGAGAGAGGTTGCAGTGTCGGGAGTATATTATGAGGGAGGGGGCAATGTGGGGAGTACATTATGAAGGGGCAGTATATGGGTTATTTTATGAGGGTGGGCAGTGTGGAGGGCAGGGCTGGTGTTAACATCCAGGCGAGTGCTGGGGCCCCCTCGTTGTCAGCAACACCGTCTGTATCACTTGCAGGATGGTGTCCCCAGCAGTTCTTGGCTTTCTGGTGCTGTCTGTGCAGAGATAAGCACAGCATCCGACTGTTCCTGGTGGCTAATGACTACTGATAATCTGTAAGTGAAAGTCAGCACCACCCCACAGGGACCATCACAGGTTCCTGCCCGGGGATAGTGACATTGCTCTGCTGCCAGTTTATTACTTTTCATAAGCCATCAGCAGTTGGACCCTGCGCTCATGCAGGGAGAAGACAGCGCACAGGAGAAGACAGCACAAGGGGTGGGGGCAAAAGACAGAGCACAGGGGGAAAAAAGCGCACAGGGATAGAAGATAGCACAAGGGGTGGGGGCAAGAGACAGAGCTCAGGGGAAGAAAGTGAACAGGGATAGAAGACAGCGCATGCGGTGGGAGCAAGAGACACAGCAAACGGGCAAAACAGTGCACATGGGGAGAAAGTGCAAGGGGTTAGAGACTGAACACACAGGGGGAGAATACAGTATACCCACGAGGTGAAGCTTACAGGGGAAGAAGACAGCACACAGGAGAATTATATTTATGTGGATTCTATAGTACATATACTGCCCACAGCATCTATAGTTTAAACAAATATATGTTACAGCCCACAGCCTCTATGTTATATATTTTCAGCCAACAGCCTCCATATTATATTCATTAATCGTGGCATGTGTTAAAGGGGCCCACTAAGACTCTTTCGCTTGGGGCCCACAAAAACCTGGTGGAGGGTATATTATGGGGAGGGGTGCTGTGTGTGAGAGATATATTGTGTAGGGGGTATATTATAGGGAGGGGCAGTGTTGGGGGTATATTATGGGGAGGTGTGATGTAAGGACAATTATTTAGGCAGAGGCGAAGCATGAGAGATATTTATATTTTGGGGGCAATATAATTAAACTTTTTATTTTTAAGGACACCGTGTGAAATTAGGAGAGAAAATCTGTGAGAGAAATCTCATCATGGCATCTATACTACATGGAGACAGAGGGGATGGGAACAATACCAATCCGCGAAGATCTCATCTATAAGATACCTAGATGGAAATGTTTGTGATACTATGTCTCATCAGTTTTGTGGTTCCTGTTGTGGTCCGCAGTCTGATGATGCTGGTAACAACAACTACCAGCATTTCCTTACCATTGTTAAGGACGTACTGGGAGGTTTAGGTTCATGTCATACAAGAGTATCATGGAGCTGATCTGACACTGAGATGAATCACTGTACTAAGCTTGGCGCTGCATTCATATACTGATGCATGTTCTGGTCCAGCATTCCTCTACTGAGGGTGGTTCTGTCTCTGCATTCATCTACTGATGGTGGTTCTGTTGCTCCATTCATCTACTTATGGTGGTTCTGTTGCTCCATTCATCTACTGATGGTGGTTCTGTTGCTCCATTCATCTACTGATGGTGGTTCTGTTGCTCCATTAATCTACTGATGATGGTTCTGTTGCTCCATTCATCGGATGGTGGTTCTGTTGCTTCATGCATTCACTGATGGTAGTTCTGTTGCTCCATTCATCTACTCATGGTGATTCTGATGTGGCATTCATCTACTCATGGTGCCTGTGTCGCTGCATTCATCTACTGATAGTGGTATTGTTACAGGATTCATCTACTGATAGTGGGGGCCAAAGAATAGACTGTAACACCTGATGCTCCTGATAGCTTGAAATCCCAAGCGCAGCAGCTAAGCAAGGATGTGGCCATGATCTTAAAGGCCATGCAGCTCAGACCGGAACCCAAGTCGTCAGGAGAGATTCAGCTTTGCGACAGCCCTGAGGACGTCCTGTGGATGCGAAGAAGGCGGATCCCACCGTTCATAGGAAGAACCAGCGATCGCTACGACTCATCAAGACAACCCATCTGCCCCTGTTGCAACGAAGCAGACCATTTTGCGAGGTTGTGTACTTTAAATCAGCAATCCTTGGGGTCAAGGGTCAATCCCCCAGGAATAAGACGACATGGTCCATCTGACTGGCGTGATAGAATTGGCCGTCCTCCCACGTACCTATCTATTATATTGGACGGCATTCCCACATCTGCACTTCTGGACACCGGCTCACAGGTGACCATGATACCACAGATCCTTTACAAAAGATTTTGGGCTGATTCTGAGCTCACCCGCCTAGACCCAGTCCTTACTATTTATGCTGTTAATGGACTACCAGTAAAACAAGTAGGGTTCAGGGAGGTAGCAATAAAAATGGTGAGGGTGGAGTTGAAGGGCCAAGGACTAATTGTGGTTGAAACTGATTGTGGGGAGGAAAATCCACAAATTATACTAGGCACTAATGTGATTGAAAATTGTCTAGGTGAAGTGCTTTTCTTACTCCAACAGGTTTCTGAAACTGCCAGCAACAGGCATCAGAGGGTCCTACAAAAGGAGATCAGAGCCCTCCTGCTGAGACAACAGGTAAAATTGTCCGGTGGGGAAATTGGCAGTGTACAGGTGAGAGACCCATTCCCCATTGTGTTACCCCCAAGAAGTGAAATGATGATATGGTGTTGGGCAGCAATAGGCCTCAGAGAGAAGGATTACCAGGCAATGGTCGAGCCCATGTACCCAGAGAGTAGACCTTCAACCCTAACTGTCAGGGGATAGTTGATCTACGCAAGGGGAGGGTACCCGTACAAGTGTTAAACTGTGGAGAAGAAGAGGTCAAACTGCCCAGATATGCTACAGTTGCCAAGCTGTTCACTGTCAGCAAAAACTCAATCCAGGCAGTGGAACCCTTGAGCCCGCCCAATCCGGGGGAGGACAACAGCTCCAAGGTACAGCTGGAGGACTGGTGTCTGAAGTTGCATGTAGGCACTGACTCCACCCCTTCTGACCAAAAGCACAGAGTTTATCGGGTAGAACAAAATATGAACAGGTCTTTAGTAAGCATCCATTAGATTTTGGGCAGATAAAAGGGGTACACCATCACATAAGAAATCATCCACCAATAAAAGAGAGATACAGGCCTGTACCACCAGCTCACTATGAGCGTGCCAAAGAAATGTTACAGGAAATGAAGGAGGATTAGGTTATTAAAGATAGTTGTAGCCCCTGGGCAGCTCCATTTGTCCTAGTCAGAAAGAAAGATGGCAAAATGAGGATGTGTGTTGATTATAGACAAATAAATTGCATAACATAAGGATGCTTACTCGTTACCCTGCATTGAGGAATCACTTGCTGCACTGAAAGCTGCTAATTACTTTTCCACCTTAGATCTTACTAGTGGGTATTGGCAGGTTTCCGTGGCAGAAGAAGATCAGGAGAAGACCACGTTCAAGACACCGATGGGCCTGTGTGAGTTCAACAGCATGCCATTTGGACTCTGCAATGCACTAGGAACATTCCAAAGCCTGATGGAGTGTTGCATGGGGCACCGAAACCTCGAGACCGTGCTACTATACCTGCATGATGTCATCGTGTACTCCAAAACATATGAAGAACATCTGAAGCACCTGGCGGAGGTATTTGAAGCATTGTCGAAGTATGGTATGAAGCTGAAGCCATCAGTGCCATTTCTTGAAGCCAAACGATCAGTATTTCGGGCATGTGGTCAGCGCAGAGGGTGTTGCACCAGGCCCAGAAAAGATCACTGTCATTAAAGATTGGCCAAGACCAACAACCGTCAGAGAGGTATGTCAGTTCTTGGGGCTGGTAGGATACTACAGGAGGTTCATAAAGGGCTATACAAAGATGGCTGCGCCTTTGCAAGATCTCCTGGTAGGCCAGACCAAGAAGGGCAAGACTTCTGGCCCTCCATTTGAATGGGGTGAGAAAGAAGAAGACTCCTTCAAGTAGATGAAGTGGGCCCTGGCCAGTGAAGCAATCCTGGCCTATCCTGACTACAATCTACAGTTCGTGCTGTACACAGATGCCAGCAACGTGAGATTGGGAGCTGTATTGTGACAGGTGCAGAAGGGCAAAGAATGTGTGATTGCCTATGCCAGCAGGAAGCTCCGTCTTACCGAGAGGAACCCAGAGAACTACAGCTCGTTCAAACTGGAATTCCTTGCCTTAGTCTGGGCTATCACTGAACGGTTCAAGCACTACTTGGTGGCTGCAAAGTTCACAATCTTCACGGATAACAATCCTCTAACTCACTTGGACTCCGCGAAGCTGGGTGCACTACAACAGCGCTGGATGGCCCGGTTGTCAAACTATGACTTCACCATCAAATACAGGCTGCAAGAATGGCAATGCAGATGCACTGTCAAGGATGCCTCACCTACCAGATGCGGGAGAAGATGTGGATGAGCTAAAAGAGATAGAGGTATCCCAGTGTCCCCAGGGCTGTAAGGACAAACGTCAAGAAGCCCTGAATCCATTACCTCACCATGGGTGGAAGGAGACGCAAGACTGTGATCCGGCTGTTAGCTTAGTTAAAGATCTGATAACCCAACCAGATTCCCGTCTTAGCCCAGATGCTCTACCAGAGGTGCAACACCTGTGGAGGGAAAGAAGCAGGTTGTTCATCTACCATGGTAAGCTGTGCAGATGTTTCATCAATCCCAGAACACACGAGATGGTGTGGCAGATAGTGGTACTGAAGAAAATTGTCCAGATGGTGGTAGAAGCATACCATAATGGAGCAGGACACTTCGGATGTAAGAAGCTTGAGATACTGTTACGCAAGAGATTCTATTGGGTTGGTATGAAAACCGCCATTGAGAGGTGGTGCAGAAACTGTGGCCCATGCAACTTAAGAAGAAAGGATCGTGGCAGTCAAAGAGCTCCACTACAGCCAATCGTCACCAAACAGCCCATAGAACTCGTAGCCTTGGATCATGTGAAGCTGATGCCAGCAGATCAGGTTATACGTATGCCCTCACAATGATGGACCACTATTCCAGATTCCTAGTGGTAGTACCTTTCAAAGACTTAACAGCAAGAACTGCAGCCAGAACCTTTCAAGCCTACTTCTGTAGACCACATGGGTATCCAGAGCAGGTGTTGACAGAACAAGGTCCTGCATTTGAAGCTGAAGTGTTCCAGGAGTTTTGAAATTTGCATGGGTGCAAGAAAATCCAAACCACACCATACCACCCACAGACCAATGGCGTGTATGAGAAAATGAACTAGGTGGTCATAGACCTGTTGAAGACCTTGCCCTTGGAAGAAATAAACATGTGGCCAGAGAAATTACCTGACTTAGTGGACATGTACAACAACATACCTGTACGTTCCACCAATTGCATGCCAGTGTACCTGATGAGAGTAGACCTGGAAAATTACCAATTATTCTTGAGATGGGAATTGTCATTCCTGAAACCAGCTCATCTAATGCTGATTGGAATACTGAACGCCAAGAACAGTACAAGAAAGTACAAGAGTGCGTAGAAAGAAGCTTGAATCAGATTAGAGAGACGCAAAAGAAAGATTACAACAAGAATGCATCAGCTGTTCCTTAAAGGGAACCTGACCCCTCCAAATCACCCCCAACCCTATTAATACCTGTCCCTGCACCCTGACATATCATTATTAGTGGTCCTTTTCTATAAAAAATGTGTTCTGTAACATTGCAAAAATCAACATTATGCACTTACATATGTGCGACTTCATGGCCCTGAATAAGTCTCACAGGGTGTTCCCTGTGAGACTCTAAGCCCTCCATAGCTGCTCATTATCACGCCCCGATAGGCGTGATAAGTAATCCTAGTCCTCCTTGCCCTGCTGTAGGGGCGTAATAGCCGATGTGACGCTATTTGCGTCACATCCGGTCTTTGTGATGTCTGTACACCCTTTACACATACCGAGCACATAGTGTTCGTGCACTGACCCAAACACGGACTTCCCTGAGACGTCCGTGTTACTGTTTGGGTTCGGGTTCAGCTAGGCGGCTGTAAAAATAAGTAAACCGGTGATTAAAAGCATGAGAATACTTACCAGTCTCCGGCACAGCAGTCACACTTGCTTCTGGGTTCACTCATTAAGTATCATGAATATTCACTGCACTGACTGCAACAGCCATCACAGACGCTCACTCTTTGTGACAGCTTCTATGATTCGAGAAAAAGATCCAGAGAAAAATTGTGCTTTTAGTGATCCACACTGCTGTCCCACGGTGTTTGAAAAGCTGCCAGGGAAGCTGTAAGTTTAAGCGCTGCTCCATTATTCCATCAATATGTCAACCAACGTGTTTCGGTACAAACCTTGCACTTTCCTCAGGATATGTATGTATGTATGACATATCCCTGAGGAAGGTGCAAGGTTTGTACCAAAACGCTTTGGATGACATATTGATGGAATAAAGGAGCAGCGCTTAAACTTTCAACTTCCCTGGCGTCTTTTCAAACACACTGGGACGGCAGCGCGATCACGAAAAGCACGATCTTTCTCTGGATCTGTTCAGAGAAATAATGAATGGGCTACATATAAAAGGACTTTGATTAGGGAACATGATAAAGAAGATGTCTGTTTAGGAAGTGCCTAAGACTGTGTAAGTTGTGGTTTAGTCCAAATGTGTTTGATGAAGAGCTTTCCAGAGAATTGGTGCAGCTCAGGAGAAGTGTTGGAGCCGGGAGTCGGAGGTTCGGGTTAGAGTGGATGTTAGTTGAAAGTCACCTGCAGAGTGTAGAGAACGGGTGAGGTGATAGACAGAGATAAGGGTGGAGAGGTAGGGAGGAGCTGCACTGTGGAGAGCTTTGTGGGTGAGAACAAGCAATTTAATTTGGATCCTATAATGTATATGTAGCCAGTGCAATGACTGGCACAAAGCGGATGTGTCAGAGTAAAGATTAGCCAGATAGGTGACTCTGGTTGCTGCATTAAGGAATACAGTAAGACATTAAAAAAAACACAGCAAAAATTATACGATATGGTATAAAAATGTCTTCTTCCAGTATGTATTTTCATGTAGCCACCTAGTTTTTGTGGGATAGACTGCAAGAATTTTGCTAACATGTCAGAATATGGTTTATATTTGTATTGTGAGAAATTGTAAACTCAAACAAAATGTGCAAAAAAGTAACAGTAGATCAATATGCATTTTGTATTTTCTATAGAGGCTGCAATACTCACAGAAGATATTCCCAGGGAATACATGATGGATTGTGTAGAAGACTGACTGCTGTCTGGAACAAAAATGCAGCCATCTTCATACAAGTTTGTTGTTGTGTTGATCTTACAGGTCTGTGAACAAGAGGTTCCTGTACACTTGCTGTATTTTTTAACATTTCTACCAGTTAAACGTTTGGAACACCTACAATGTGATAAAACATGAATGAAATGAAAATGAATGAATGAAAAATTAATTAAATCAATTATATAAATATACGACTCAAAAAGATAGACATGACCACCTAAGCAAGTGATCTTTCAGCTTAAAGGAAAACGGTCAATAGGATCAACCCCCCTAAGCCATCCATATGGTCAAGTAGGTCATAGAAAGTTCAATAAAATGATACCTTGATATCTGTCATTGGATCTTTCTTTCCAAGGGAATCAATGTTCTTATATGTAAATGAGCTGTTAAAATCTATGGACCGGACACAGACACGTTACCATCGGTCATATGATGACCCTGGAAGCTGTCTGCAATTACTTCCTGATGGCGATCTCCCAGTAACATAACGAGCAGGAAATGATCCTTTCTCCTGTCTTTAGATATGCAACAGCTCATCTGAATACAAGAAAAGCAATTGGAATGTGGAGCACTGAGGCCCCCTAGTGGGCCAGATAAAGTAAAGGAAAAAAAGTTTTTAAAAGTATGAAAAAAAACACAAACGTTCAAATCTCCCCCCTTACCCAATTGAAAATAAAACTTTTTAAAAAGTTTGAAAAATTCACAGATTTATTATTGCCGCATTCAGAAATACCCGATCTATCAAAATATAAAATCAATTAATCAGATTGGTAATCAGCGTAAAGGAAAAAAAAAATCTAAACGCCAAAGTTAAGTTTTTTTTGTCACCGCAACATTGCAATAAAATGCAATAACAGGTGATCAAAACAGCACATCGACCGGAAAATGGTATCATTAGAAGTGTCAGCTCAAGGCGCAAAAAATAAGCTGTCACATTATCACAGATCCTGAAAAATGAGGATGCTACGGGTCATGGAAAATGGCGCAAAAGTGCAAGTCTTTTTCTTCAAAAACTTCAGAATTTTGTCACCACTTAGATAATAGTAAAAGTATACATGTTTGGTATCTACAAACTCGTACTAGCATTAGTCATCATACTGACATGTCAGTTTTACCATATAGTGAATATGTTGAAAAAAAAAACAAAAACAAAAGTGTTATTGCACTATTTTTGGGAAGAAAGGTGTACTGCGGTCCGCGCTGCCAGAAACATCAAGGAAGACCCAAGACGAAGTTATGGGATCCCTGATGAAGGTGCCAGGTGGGCACTGAAACGCGTAGGAGGAGAATAAAGAAGGCTTGGATCATAACTTCGTCTTGGGTCTTCCTTGATGTTTCTGGCAGCGCGGACCGCAGTAAACCTTTCTTCCCTGAAATTTCTGGTTTAACCCCACGTGTGTGGAGTCGGTGGAGGTCCAGCGGCAGCCATCAGGATACTATCCTATATGCGCACAAGCCAGTTGTGGGTCACACAACTGGAGTAGGTGAGTGAATTACGTTTCTCACCGCTGAAACTTAGTGTCTAGTGATAAGGGCACTATTGCGCCTCTTGTCCCCCTCCCCTCTCTCTTTATTGCACTATTTTTGCAATTTCACCACATTTGGATTTTTTTTCCATTTTCCAGTTGTTTGACCCAATGTCCCTGCTGGCACGAGTTCACATTATGTCTGTGAGTGTGTATAACAAGTGGAGAATCTGCAATTTGCACCCTCATCACCCACAGGTGGTCTGAGGTTGAGATCGTGTCCTCCCACTTTAGAGTGGGATAGGGAGCAAAAGGGGGACAGGGATGTCAGCGTTAGGACTCATCAGACCTGGGTCACCTTGTCGCGGTTGATGATCAAACGGACATTGGCCAATGTGCATCATTGGTAGTAGCTGAGTGCTGCAGAGAATTTTTTTCTAGTTATGATAGTCACTAGTGATAGGCGAAGTCTGAACTGTAAAGTTTGGGGTCTACACTGAGCACATAGTGTTCGTGCACTGACCCAAACACGGACTTCCCTGAGACGTCTGTGTTACTGTTTGGGTTCGGGTTCAGCTAGGCAGCTGTAAAAATAAGCATACCGGTGATTAAAGCAGGAGAATACTTACCAGTCTCCGGCACAGCAGTCACATTTGCTTCTGGGTTCGCTCATTAAGTATCATGAATATTCACTGCACTGACTGCAACAGCCATCACAGACGCTCACTCTTTGTGACAGCTGTAAGTTTAAGCGCTGCTCCTTTATTCCATCAATATGTCATCCAAAGCCTTTTGGTACAAACCTTGCACCTTCCTCAGAGATATGTATGTATGTATGTATGACATATCCCTGAGGAAGGTGCAAGGTTTGTACCAAAAGGCTTTGGATGACATATTGATGGAATAAAGGAGCAGCGCTTAAACTTTCAGCTTCCCTGGCATCTTTTCAAACACAGTAGGACGGCAGCGCGGATCACTAAAAGCACGATCTTTCTCTGGATCTTTTTCTCTGACACGTCACCACTGTTACATGGGAGTGCAGATCCAGTAGCAGCTGTCCGAGCTAATTAACCAGTTGTGGGGGAACACAACTGGACCAGGTGAGCATATACACCTATGACGGTACTATCTCATCTTTAAAACAATAAGCCCCATTTGCGCCTCTTTGTCTCCCCTTTCTTCATATAGATTGAAGCATCTATGATTAGCATTTGTAGTCAGATTGTGCCCCACAATCTGTACCGGTGTCTGTGATTGATTGCCATATACATTGAAAATAAATTGCATGGAGTCCCTCGTATTCTTGATTCTCAGCTGAGTCCCTTAGCTCTAACTGCTACCATTTTATAGCACTAAAGTTCAGGTCCCCTTAGACCTATAGAGGGTTTGGGGTTCAAACTCAAATTGAGTCCTGAACCCAGCCTTTTTTAAGTCTGCCCGGATCCACTGAACATCGGTAGGTTTGCCCATCTCTAGTTGTCAGCCAATTGATTTATTCTAGAGAACAATGTACCTTGTGTTTTATTCTTTTTAGTTGGCCTATTAAAGAGGAATTCTCAAGTTAATAACTTGTTTTAATTAATTTGATAGCATGAAAATAAGTAAATTTGCAATCTGACTTGTCTTTTCTATCTTGTCAGGAGATTTGTGTTTGTTTAAATGCCCTTCTCTCTATGAATAAATATATTGATTGACAGTTTACACTCAAAGACAAACCACTGAAAGCTAAATGTATCACAGCCAAACTTGTGCTGAGCTTTATAGTTCTAATACAACAATTCTACTACCAAAATAAATAATAATTTATATACCAAGTGCCTCTCAGTCAAAGGCTGAGGGGCATTTCCGGGTATAGTGAGCTGGCCCTTTAAGCACAGGGAAGGAGTGCGGACACATACTCTTAGCGCAGTTCCAGGGAGCATGTGCAGTGCCCATAGGCTTCGAGAGCAGGAGACAGCAGACAAGGATGTGGGCTGCTGTGCAGGAGGAAGGAGATACACAGTCCGGCACTAAGCGAGCCACCATCCCCATGGGGACATTGGCGTTTCACTTATTTACTACAATGATCCAGCCATCTTGAGCAAATGGGGGATAGATATGAGCTGTGGCTAGCCAGTATTTGTAGTGCTTTGTGTACTGATTGAAGAAAAATTATGTTCAGATGAGCGGACACTATATATGTACACTATATCGTAAAATAAATGATTACAATCAAAAGTACAACTAGCACCGCAAAAAGCAAAGCTTCACATGTCTATATTGACAGAAAAATAAAAGTTATGGCTCTTGAAAGCAGGGGTGGAAAAACGGAAAATGGAAAATTGGCCAGGGACGAAGCGGTTAAAATTTTCCTGCCCAAGTTTGTATCAGCTGAAGAAAAGGTATAGACCATGTAAAATTTTGAAAAGGTGTGCACAGATGCCCATGTAGCTTCCTTACAGAGCTTCAGGGCTGAGGCCTGATGACAAACTGCCTGGAAGTCACCAAAGCTCTGGTCTTCAATTTATCAGCCCGAACAATGGTTATTTTCGTCGAATGAAAGATATTCACTTTGGAGGCAACTAGGGAAGAGGGCGAACTGTTCGTGTTTGTGCCCGGGGTTGCAGTTGTAAAGTAATGCAATAGTTAATCCTCTTAATATACTTACCGGGTCCCCGTTCTCATTTCCTGGTGTGACGCATCACTGCGTCACTTCCGGGCTGCCCCTTATCATCTCGGCATATGTGACTGGCTATTGGGGTGAGTCACATGACAATGCATCCCAGAAGCCCGGAAGTGACACAGCGCCGCGGCACAGATGAACAGGATAATGTGGACCTGGTAAGTATAATTAGGCAAATTAGTAACCATGTACGTTCTCGCACAGAGCAACCCCGGGTGCAAACCTAGGGTAAAAACACAAGTTCGCCAATCCCTAGAGGCAACTATTTGGGAGGAAAATAAGTAATTGGACAGCCTATAAAGGGTGTTAGTCGATAAATAATAACACACAGCCATTAACATCATGTAGACTGTGCTGTCTCTTTTCCATCGAATGAGACAGAAAAGGACAAAAAGAAGGCAAGACCATGTCCTCATTAAGGTGAAAAGCAGAAACAATCTTAGGCTAGGGTCACACTGGCACAATTCTAAGTCCCCTGCATGTTTTGCAGTGGACTTAGAATTGTGCCAGTGTGACCCTAGCCTTAGAAAGGAATGTCAGAACTGGCCTTAACACCTCCTTAGATTGTGAAGGAGAAGGTAGGGGAGCGTGGAAAGAAAGCTAATTCTGCCAATTCCAAAACTGTTCTAGTACTGATTGTAAAAAGAACACACACACTTTTAGACAGGAGAAATATTGGAATATCCCTGATAGGCTCAGAGGAATAAAACTGGAGAGCCTCCAAAACTAGATACATTTATTTTAAATAAAAATGTATTTTTATAATTTTCTCTATATTTTTGAAAACTTTTTTTTTCCCTTTAATTTGTTTTTATCAATGTTGTTAGTACAGGAGTCAACTGTATAACACAGCCAATACCTGCACTCTGTGGAGCAGGCTCGGTTCCTGAGCCCGCTCTTTGCATCTGCAGCCTCCCAATGAGATTCTATTGTGTTTTTTCGAAGGAAAGTGATAATATTTTAGTAACTGATGTAAAATGCTGACTTTCTAGTAATATGTAGTATATTTATTATTTTTGGTAGGGGTATAAAGAAAGTAATAAGAAAACACATGGATACCTTGTTGCTTCTATTTTACCAGCACTTGAAATGTAGTAAGGTGTCTGTGTATTGTATTCATCAAAAACACCCCATCGTAGGTGAGCCCATTCGTGAACAAAGACTCTGCCTGCACAGGTGTAAGAAAAAGGGGATGAAAAGTCAAAAGGTTAAATCAGATTTGCCATATTTACTGTAAAGGTGCTTCTCAGTCATGTCATATCGCATTATGTCAGGGATGATGTACTTTGCAGAATCGGGTGTACACAGCCAGTATGGCAGTGGATAAAGTCTTTAGAATGGCTTCATACAAAATGGAGATCTAATCACAAACAAGTTCAACATACACGTGCATCTCAATGAACTAGAATATCATCAAAAGTTAATTTATTTCAGTAATACAATACTGAATCACATACATTATATAGAGTCATTTCAAACAGAGTGATCTATTCCAAGTGTTTATTTCCGTTAATGTTGATGATTATGACTTACTGTCAATGAAAACCCAAAGATCATTATCTCAGAAAATTAAAGAAGGAAGGATAAAGAGTCATAAGGCTGCCTTCACACTTGCGTTTGTGTCTGCATGCGCAGGGCATGCAGACGCAATCGCAGGCAAACGCAGCCCATACTGATGTGAACGCAGCGGAGAATCTCTGCATGCGTTCACATTAGTATGGTGCCCGGGCAGCCAATCAGCTGTCTCGGTGGCGGCCAGGAGGGTGAGATCAGCGGTGGAGATCTCCTCCTCCCGGCCACAGCTGATCTCCCGCTGGTGTCAGCGCGGGAGATTTGAAGATACAGCTGATCTGACACCTGTTTAAATCTCCCACGCCGACACTAAATGGGTGATATTGGTGCAGGAGATAAGAAACAGCTGATCGCTGCTTCAAATCTCCCGCGCCGACATCACCTATTTAGTGTCGGCGCGGGAGATTTAAACAGCTGTCAGATCAGCTGTATCTTCAAATCTGACACCGGCGGGAGATCAGCGGCGGCTCTAGCTGATCTCCCGGTGGCCGCCGCTGATCACCGGCAGCCACCGGGAGAGATTTCAATAAGATCCGCAGCGTTCTCCTGCGCTGTCATGCGGAGGACACTGCGGATCCATTGAGATCCATGCATTTTTTGTGCGCTTCCAGATAAAACAAGCACCCGCGAACGCACAAAAAATGCTGCATGCTGCGTTCGGAGTGCGGAGGAGTGTGCACAAATTATGCGCATCCGTACACAAACGCAACTGAACGCAGCCAAAATGCAGGCACATGCGTTCCCATGTTAAACATAGGAACGCATGTGCGCAAGCGTTTGGCTGCCTTTCGGTGCGCTGTGTGCCAAACGCAAATGTGAAGGCACCCTAAGAGATAAAATATGACCTAAATAGGTATCAGAGGCTTCACCTTGTGTGGTTGTGAGAGTCACAATCACTATAAAAGCATAACACAGCTGCTGCAGTCCCCAGTGTGGTGTATATAGAGTAGGGAGGATGAAGGGTTAAAAACTGTGCTGCCGTATTCCACGAGACATCAAAGGGTGAATATAATGTTGGTATAATTAATCAACGCATTTCAGAGCTCCCTGACCCCTTCCTCACAACAAATCAATATCATATTGCCGTGTTTCGTGGCCTTTCTGGGAGCCCTGAAACGTGTGTGACTAATAAATCAATATTATATTCACCATTTGATGTCTCGTAGGACCCTCACTTCTAATCTATGCTGACATATGAATGCAGCTCTATCTGTTCCAGTCTGTAATGATGATCCCATGGAGAGTCCTGTGATGAAACACGTTGGGATAAGGACTGTAGGGACATGAATAGAGTGTATGGTTAGGGAGCAGATGTGGACTGACCTTGTAAGTGCGGGAGTCAATTTATGAGGGTCAGTTTATTTGTTATTTTGATGCAGGGATTTATATAGGGTCTGTATCCTGGGACAATCGCCTGCTGCGCTGCATTATCACAAGGCCTGACTGACTCCTGGACCCTTGAGTTAGATCAATCCAATTGTTTTCATGATTGGGTTCTTTATCTGGACATAGTGCAATATTTACCATGGTACAGTTGACTATGGGTTTACAGATATTTGTACTCTAGGCCATTCTTTACTCTGTATAGTAATACCAGTGTTCCTGTACTGGTGATCGGACAATTGAATTGCCTTATCTGTTTGTATTTGTCTATAGTTGGTCTGTCTGACGAGTTCTTTTACTCATTTTTTAGAGAATTACTAATAAAAGGTTTTTAAAGTTTGCTTAATTATAACCCTTTGATTTCTTGTGGAACCTTTCATCCTCCCTACTTTAATTTTCGGAAATAATGACCTTTGGGTTTTGATTGGCTGTAAGCCATAATCATCAACATTAACAGAAATAAACACTTGAAATAGATCACTCTGTGTGTAATGACTCTATATAATATATGTGTTTCACTTTATGTATTGAATTACTGAAATAAATTAACTTTTTGATGATATTCTAATTCATTGAGATGCACCTGTATATGTTTTGGAGCACATTAAAGCACTTTGAAATTAGATTACAACTCCTAGTGATCAGATAAATTAATAGAATTGAATATTTTCCATAATATTTATACATGTTAACAATTTTATAACAATTTACTTACCTCTTTTTCCATAATTTGTGATAAGATTATCATTAAGTAAAAAGTTGGGTGTAAAATGGATGTATTTCCCTGGTTCTCCACAGCGCCCATATTGTAAGGTGTACGGCTGATCTCCATATTCTAATTGTGGACTGGCAACAATAACATCTGCCTAAATGCAAATATGTATAAGATATAATTCATTAGCTTTCTATTACACTAACAGCTGATCATCGGTGTTTTTTTCAATAGAACCTAAAAAAAGAACCATTCACCAGTTTGCTCGTGTTAGACTGACCACATCGTGGACTAGTGGCAGTGGAGCAGAGTCAAATTTAGTCTATATTTTTTAATTTCTCCTATCCGTTGCTGAGATATGAGCTTATACAGTTTAGATTCTTATTTATATTATAGTTTAACTAAGAGTTATCTGAGATTTTTTCTCTGATGGGCATGCTCTTCTTCTCCTGCATGACATTCACTATTCATAAGCAGGCAGCAACACACAGAAGAAAAATACTATGTCCTCCCCTCCTCACTGACCTGAAGCAGCTACTGTATAGACATACAGAAGAGTTGGGTTATGTACACTGGCAAGCAAAAGGGTAACAATGTGTTGAACGTTTGATTTTCAGGCTCCATTCTCACTAACCACTACAGCGTTGAGTGAGAGACTACCTTAATTTTATAGACAATCATTTTGGCTGTCCCATACATAAATTTGACTTGTAACTAGCATAGGATTGGTTATGCAGATTCTCCATTTCACTGCATTGTTACTATTTTGCTTCTAAAAAAAAATCTAAATTTTAATTTGTTATTAATTTATTTGTATTTTGTAAATACCCACTGGACAGAACCTGATCCGGTTATGCCTCCCATGTATCCCTATGATGCACAAAACCATGGTGAGAAGCCAGCCTTACATATTGTGTGCTATAGCTTTGAGAAGTAATGACAATGATTATCAGAATGCTAAACACAATCTGCTACCTACATGGACCACCATTGGACCCGGGGCTCCACCACCACGGGACCTGGCGCTCCACCACCACCAGAGCAGACCCAACCTACTGTCTCTCTCCCCATTGCCCCGTAGAATGTAAGCCCGCAAGGGCAGGGTCCTCTCCCCTCTGTATCGGTCTGTCACTGTTAGTTTGTTCATTGTATTATTAACTTGTTTGTATGTAACCCCTTCTCATGTACAGCACCATGGAATCAATGGCGCTCTATAAATAACTAATAATAATAATAGTACATGAAGTATAGTTATAACATGTAGATGCACTCCAGCTCTATTGATAGAGATAGGAGAAAACATCACAGTTTCTCTAGTTATCTTTTCTTGCCTTACAATTTACTACTACAATATAAATTGTGGTGGGAAGATGTTTAATAGGAGGTGCAGTCCTTTTATTGCACAGTTTGTTATTTATGAGTGCCAGTTCGATTTTATCTACTATATAGTTAGTACCGAGCACTAATAGCCATGATCAGAAATGACTCAGACCCCAGCCAATCAATTCTGTAAATACTATACTTCTAAGCAGTTTTGCATAGGAACGAGACAATGTTTGTTACTGATTTGTCAATAGAGATGAGCCAATCTTTCAAGGTTTGGTTTGGGTCGCCAAACCTCCTGGTGTTGAGCAAACATGTTTGTGTTCAGATTTTGGGTGCTTTACGCTTGCAAAGCACTGGAGCGAACATCGCTGTGGTTGGTTACAGTTGGTGTTTGGTCCAGTGTGAGCCGCGTGCAACGTTTGATTGGCTCGCACTGGTCTGTAAAGCACAGTTTTTGGGTTTAGTGTGTCTCCAAAATTAACGTAAAAAAAAAATATATACTCCCACCCTAGAAGTGGTTTACTTACAGCAAGTTGTATGTGGGCAGAGAAATGAATGGGCAATCAGTAACTTCAATTGAGATTTCATTGAAATGCGGGGTCACGAACAGCTGCACCACCCGAACTACAAAAGGTTTGCTCATCTCTATTGGCCAACCCTAACCCAACGAGGATCCATATTGGAGTGTTGATGGTTTACTATTGGAGCTGGAGACCTTACAATGGACTTCGTAGACTGCTGCAGTTTACATTATCAGACATAATACAATGCAATAAAAACATATGCTGCTGTTTATTATTTTGGTCATTCTGATTTGCAATAATGCAATAGAAATAATAATAAAAAAAAAAATTGCTGGTACCGTACAGTTGCACAAATGAGAACTAACACACATCCTGCAAATAAGCACTCTCATAGGTACTGATTGAGAGCCATTTCACATATGGACTGTGATACCACAATGGCTGTCTGATCATATTACCTGTTAGCAGGGCTGTGGAATAGGAATCAGCACTAGCTATGTCATTGCAGCACATTATTGTGCAGAAAAAAAAACACACTTTGAAAACTCAATCAGGGACTGTGTGTTGAGCCCCAGGCCTTGGGGTACTCGGGTATCAGGCTCGGAGGGTTTCGCGGGGATGTCTCAGGTGGCGGTGCCTGAGCCCGTGGCCTGGGTGGCACTTCAATAGAAGGGTTATGTACAAGGGATAAGAGTTATTGTCACGTGATGCCACCTGTAGTACCTGGTGATGGGTCACCAGCGCCGCCACAGTCCTCCAGAGGGTGATGGTATCGTGGCAAAGATGGCAAACCTCCCTACAGGTGGACCTGGTCCTCCGGGGCAGCGTTGCTGTAAGCAAAGAGGTCGATGGTAAATGGCACAAAGACACGGAGGAAAAGTCACTCTCCCGGGTACTTTACTGTAAACAGTCATCAGCATACAAGTCCACAGTTGAGCAAAAGTTGTTAAAGAAACAGGTAGCTCTACAGGTGGCTGCAAGTGGATGCCAGGTGGTATGATGGTACCCGTGGTTTGTCTTAGTTGACGAACCCTTTCTTCCCCGCCTACGATGCGTCTATACCCAATTACTCCTTGAAGGTAGTCTTGGGGCTCCCCTCCCTCGAAGTGAAGAAGCAGGCAGACCGCTCAGTCTGGCAGGGTGCCGCAGCCGGTGAACAGACCGCAGCAGCTGGTTGACGACTTCAGAGCTGGACTCTGGCCGTTTCTTCGGGTCCGGCGTTCCTGTGGTGGACTGGGGAATTCCTGAGTATGGTCGCTCCACGCTGGGGTTTCCCCTTTCTCTTTCGGGCCCAGACTCACGCGTCAGGCACCCTCTCTCAGGTTCCCCTCAGGATCCCCTTTCATATTTCCTCAGGATCAGCCTGGAGCTGTCCTGTTAGACCTCCCGACTCGCTCCACACTCCTCCTCGACTCCTCTCCAACTCCTAACTCACTCTTCACTCTCCCCAGAGGTGCTAGATCCCTCCTGGGTAACCTCCCACTACTATTCTAATGTGGGAGTGCAGGAATGGGTCCCACCCACCAGCCTAGTATCCACATGCCGCTGGGGAAGATTACACCTCTTTTACGAGTGCAATACCCCGGTGTGACGCCTGACCATGTGGGGCGCCACATGTGCATCTTGGATGATGGTTCTCTTCCTGTGATTGTGTAGGAAAGAACTGTAAATCTAAGAGAGTTGGGAGAAGCCAACAAGACTTGGCCTTAGTATAGTAATCGGAAAGTAATGACTGGCTTTTCCAACTATATTTT
>JARQOC010000007.1:165860817-165889951 GCA_033576535.1 Allobates femoralis | reverse complement strand
ACACTTCCATGGCGCCAAGACTCGGACATTTACTGCGCCAAGTGAAGGACGTGAGAAATCAAATGGTGGAGGGGACACCCTGAGAAATGAGAGGAAGGGTCTACCCCAATATCAAGGGGCTCCCACACGGAGAACCTGTGACCGCCAGGACGCTGCCATGTCTCGTAGCTGTAGAGAAGCGGCGTCTGGCTGAGCTCCACACTAACAGGACGGCTTCTGCGTCATTAACTCTTTAGCCTCCTCACTAATATGGGATGTGTCCTGTCCCTGGTACCGGCGGTCCCTACATATACACTGTAGTCTGATCCATGGTGGTCCGCGCACCCTTTGATATAGCAACATTTGACAGGATTGGATCCTCGGTATCCTCCATGTAGCTTGGATGCACAATGCGGTTGGGGGTCGCCTCTCACACGGGGGGCAAGTGGCCCCTGAGCTCTCCCATAACTTGGATCTGCTGCTGCCCTGACAAAACTAAGACACCTGGTCAGTGCCATCACCTCTGGCCTGCACAGATGTAGGCGCCAGTGTCACCTGGGAGTAATCGCCTTTAAGTACACAAATATGGCGTGTATACAGCGGCAGCAGCACGCCCTCCACACGATGATGACACGGTGTTTGCTGCCAGGAAAGGCGAATGCACAAATATGAAGCACAGTCTCCCAGCAGTGCAGTAAAGCGTGAGGTTTGGCAGCGCTATCCACAAGACGTAATGGATCCAGTGCCACGTCACGCCCGCTCGCTGCAGCCCTCATGCTTTACTAGGATTTACTGGTCATTTTAATACAACAATATGAATATCATGTGCCTGAGACCGCGAGGGGCCCCTGGCGAGGAGGCATCTGACACAAAGGGTTAATACGGAAACGTTAGCGGCCGGAGCAGGACAACGTGTTAATGCAAACACGTGAGCGGCCAGAGTGGGACGCCATGTTTGCGGGGATCTGTACTTATGGTTTTGGAGGACAGATCCGTCTTTCTCATGAGTTTCCGGGTCGCTGACGTCTAAGGTGATAGAATTCGGCAGACATGCGCCTCACCGGGGCGACGCCGCTCACACTCTGGACGGTTGACATTTCACGGTTTCCAGGAAAGGTCACATGACAACAGCACTGCCACCTAGACCAATCATGTAATGTTTACAGCGGGTCGGCCTGTGCCGCCTTCATCCCATAACCTGCGCTCACGGAAGCCGTTACCCTGGAGACGGGGATACATTGTATCTACAACCCATGACCGCCATCTGTGACATCATCACACACTGCGCGGTGTGCGGGGCAGGTAGAAGCACAAATACAAGAACAATGACCTGAAAAAGACCCCACAGTATTACACCAGCAGCACAAGGCACTTAGGAGTAGCTGGGCCCTGAGCCAGGGGCCACATAGCCACTCACTAGAAATACCTCATCAGTCACTGGCAGCGTGGATCAGCGGCACAAATAGATATATTCCCGCTGATCAGCCTGTGAAAGACATTATATAACGGTCCAATGACTTCGGACCCACATTCCCCAATTACAGATGTCGCCCTACGTCTGCGGCCCCCATGGCCGGGGCCCCGGTACAGACTGAGCCTAAAAGGAGTTTTCCAGTTGTATGTGAAGCTCTGGAACTTTCTGTATCAGTCATCACCATGTCTAGGATCTCCGCTTACTGTCTGTGATGATACAGCCCGGGCCCTGTCCAGTGTAGATGAGCTGCTCTCATGTGCTGAGGATTTGTTACAATGTGTCAGGCTGCTCAGCACATACAGGTTACCATTGTAATAGACCCTCAGCTGTGTGAGATCCAGCCTTAGGCCGGCGACCCTCCTGATTATTAGACCCAGTTCAGCCTCGCCTGTGTCCCACAGAAGTGATGATGTCCTACTGGGAATAATCAGAAGAGACGCCGAGGATTATGACCGGCTAGAAGACAAGGGTCACCGATGAGGTGGCCAGTCCAGGGCCTAGCAACACAAACAGCCAGCAGATATCTTGGAAATGATGCAGAATTGAAGCACAAGAATATTACAAAGCTGCACAACGTTCATTATATAGAGATTACGCCTTATGGTGGGTTTACACACACCAATTTATCTGTTCAATATCTGAACCAATCTCTGGTTGCAGTGAAATCATGGATACATTGCTCCATGTTGTACACAGCCACAAAATGGAGCAATGTATCCATGATTTCACTGCAACCAGAGATTGGTTCAGATATTGAACAGATAAATTGGTGTGTGTAAACCCACCATCAGAGGCGCTAGCAGGTTCTGCTGCAAACTACTACAAAGACGTCTTTCAATGCTAAGGGCCAGCTCCTCGTGGGCGGAGCCAACACTCTGGGTATGGCTGTCCTTGGCCAATTGTTGCACTAGATACATTGTACTGAATTCTGTCTTTGCTTTTCTCATTTTGGCAGCAGCGCAGTGATACCAGCACTCGGCTCTGCTGCATCTGTGTGTAGAGGCACAGTGTTCTGAGCAGTGGGTAATGCTGCGTCCTGCATCTTCATTCCTTTGCGCTTTTCCCCTCTGAGCTGTCTGATATTCTTAGCGTTCCCCCCACCACGGCTGATGATAAATGTGACTGTGTGTAGGGGGAGTGTCTGCTGGGACTTGTAGTTGGTAACACTCCTCATCGATGTCCCTCTATCGCACCTACAAGTATTATTCTTCCCTCGGCCGTAACGTCGCGTGGTTCCTGGTGACTTGTCACGCGTCCATTGTTTTTTCTGTGTCTCTGATACTTGGTTTCATTTTATTCTTGCGCCCCGACCAGGCGTCTTCCCAACCCCCCAATGTAGAGAAGCACAAGGCACCCCAAGAAAACCGTCCTGCGGTGACAGCCGGGTGTAGAGGACGGACAAAACGTCCCTGTAGTTTATACGACTTATTATCAATAAAGAAATGTAGAAACCTCCTGTGCCTGCACCGCCTCTTATTTGCTCTGAAGGGAATTTGACTTTTTTGTCCATTTTTCTCATCCTTTCACCATTTTGTTTCATGTCATGATAATTTTCAGCGACATTGTGCGAGACTTCATTCTCTTCTGGGTGTTTTCTGTCATCATGAGAGAAGGATTGTGAAAAAGATGAAGACCTCCTCTAGCGTGAGCTGCATACCCAGGGGATCTGAAAAATCCACTACATATGACCAATAATGCAGCATAACCCCCCTTCCCCCCATTCCCCTTGACCCCAAGGGGAGGGTGCCGGAGACAGACGCCAGAGCCTGCATGGCGCAACTGTAATCACAAAAATGGCCAACCCCCATCATCTCTACCAAAACTAAATCGTATTTCTGTAATGTGTGGAGGCGCCAGGTGATGAGGGACGATGGTCCATATCGTCACCCCTAAAGACGCACGGGTGACTACAAAACGTATTGAGAGCAATTTCACTCCTTTGTTAACAACTGTATATACAAGTGGGGGATGGTACATATTACAATCTATTACTCTTATCAGCCATTACTGGAGGAGGAGACTGTAGGACAGGTGACAACAGGGAGTAATAGATTGTAAACAGCCTTTTCAGGCCATGGAGTGGCTGTAGTCGTTGTCATGTGCTGATCTCATATATATATGTTGATATTTTCTTATCTATCATGTCTTTGCTTTTTCCTCATTCCTCATTATCACTCTTCCATGACTTGGAGTGGCTACTCCAGCCCCTCCCTACTTTTTATTACCTTTGTTGAACTCTTGATATGTGGTCATTCATACCCACCCAGCCCCTCATCCACACTGATTCATTTTAGCTGCAGCTATATCAGAACCACTAGTCTGATCCAGACTAGTCTGATCCAGACTAGTCTGATCCAGACTAGTCTGATCAGACTAGTCTGATCCAGACTAGTCTGATCCAACTAGTCTGATCAGACTAGTCTGATCCAGACTAGTCTGATCCAACTATCTGATCCAGACTAGTCTGATCCAGACTAGTCTGATCCAGACTAGTCATCCATGTGTCTTTCAAACTACATCTTCAAAGTACATTTCTAAGTACAATACTTAGAAATAGACTAGAAATAGACGGGCAGGTAAAGGAATAGAAAGCCACCACAATATTTCTCTTCTATTCACTACCACCCCTTACTACTTCATTTTATATTAACTCCTTAAATCCCTCCAACAACTAAGGAACTAGTCATCTCTCCACCCATCCTCCCCAGCCACCTTACCTCCTCTTGACTACTATTCCTCCACATACTGGCTGCAACACCTCGTCCTCAGCTCCACCATCTTGTCCCGGACTGCTAGATCTCGTCCCCAGCCACATCTCCCCTGGACTGTAGTTCATCCCTTGGTGGCATCCCACCCCGGACTGCTCTTCACCACGGACCACTCATCCACCACTACAGCTCTTTCCTCCTGCACCTGCCCCCTGCTGCGTCCGACCCCTGTAACCCCTGCCCCCACCCACCATCCACAATGTTTCCGCTCCTTTACACGCTCACTCCCATCCTCCTGCACTTTCTGCAACCCCGCTCATCCCATCACCCAGCAGCAAAGTACTTCTCTCACCCTCCATCCTACCTAACCACCTCACCCATTTCTCCGAATTATTCCTTCACTTTCAATCCTCCATCTCCAAACAGGCACGCCCACCACGTAAACTCTCCTGCTCTCACCTGCTAACCCTCTCCCTGCTCCTCCTAGTCGCTGGTGACATTTCCCCTAATCCCGGCCCCCTTCCCCACCACATTCCCACAGTCACCTACACCCCACAACCCACCACCAACCCTCGTAACCTCACCATCACCCTCCATCGCAACCTCAGCAACCTTAGACCCATCCTCCCAGCCCCTGCTCCCCCAATCTCCCTGCGAGGCGCACTCTGGAACGCCCGCTCAGTCTGCAATAAACTCACTCACATCCACAAACTCTTTATTTCTAATTACTCTCATTCCTTGGCATCACAGAGACCTGGCTCACCCCCTCCGACACAGCCTCGCCTGCTGCCCTATCCTATGGCGGTTTCAGTCTTTCCCACACCCCTCGCCCCTCTAAGGCGGCCGTCACACGTTGCAATATTGCGAACGATATCGTTTAAGCGATCTGCTTTTTGATCGCTTAAGCGATATCGTTTGTAAATCGCTTGATCGCGTAACGATTGCACAATGTAAAATCGCTTGATCGTTAGATCGCAGATATGGGAGCCGGAGCTCATATCAAGCGATCATCACTTGAACAATCTGCCTCATCGTGGTGTGTGACACCACGATGAACGATCTCCCAGCGGCAGAGCCTATGCTGGGAGATGGTATCTATGGTAAATGTCGGGTTACTAAGCGCCGCGCGGCGCCTAGTAACCCGATGTGTACCATAGTTACCAGCGATCTCGCTGGCCCACATCGCTGGTGAGTCTGTCTGACAGCTCACCAGCGATGTGAGCGATATCGTTAGCGATCGCGCGTGCACGTGATCGCTAACAATATCGCTCACGATGTCAACACGTGTGACGGCCGCCTTACAAAACATGCCGGAGGTGTCGGCATACTCCTGTCCGACACCTGCTCCTTCGCCCCTATTCCAATACCCCCCTCTGCTACTCTTCCCTTTTTCGAAGCCCACTCTGTCCGCATCTTCTCCCCCTGTAACCTCCAGCTGGCCGTCATCTACAGCCCCCTGGATCCATCTCCACCTTCCTCGACCACTTCACCACCTGGCTACTTTACTTCCTCTCTGCTGATATCCCATCCATCATTATGGGTGACTTCAATATCCCCATCGACACCGCCCGCCCATCCGCCTCTCAACTTCTTTCCCTGACCTCCTCCTTCGGGCTCTCTCAATGGTCCTCCTCCACCACCCACGAAGGTGGCCAGACGCTGGACCTCATCTTTACCCGTCTTTGCTCCCTTACTAACTTCACAAACTCATCCGTCCCCATCTCTGACCACAATCTACTGACCTTCTCCCCTACCACGCCACCTCCTCTCTGCAAACTCGATCACCCCCGCAGAAACCTAAAACACATTGCTCTTCACTCACTCTCTGAATCCCTCCTCCCTCTCACCAACATAACATCCATATGGGACACAGACACTGCCACCACCCTCTACAACACCACGATAACCAAGGTCCTCGACCTAGCCGCACCCCTCACACACCACACTCCATGCACTAACAGGCAACCCTGGCACACCGCTCTCACTAAAGACCTGAGACGAGTATCCAGGGTGGCCGAGAGGCGATGGAAAAAAAAAAAAAAAAAAAAATCATATTCCGCTGAGCGCTTTGCACTGTTCAAACAGTCCCTCATCGCCTTCAAGAATGCTCTTGCTACCGCCAAACAACCTTCTTCTCATCCCTAATAACCTCCCTGGCCCACAATTCCAAACAACTTTTCAAAACCTTCAATTCCCTACTCTGCCCACCTGCTCCCCCTCCCTCTCTCCTTATCTCTGCTGAAGACTTTGAAGGTAGGAGGCAAAGAAAAGATTGACAGAATCAGAGGCAGCTTTGATCCACTGTCCCCACAGGCTTCCCTCTCGTCTATACTGCCCTCTCCTTCCATCAACTGCTTCCCCCCCATAACTGAAGACCAGCTCTCCTCTCTCCTGTCAAAATCACACACCACCACCAGCACCCATGACCCGCTCCCATCCCACCTCATTCCCAACCTCTCCTCAGTTATCCCAGCCCTGACTCATCTTTTCAACCTATCACTCACCACCGGCACATTCCCCTCAGCCTTTAAACATGCCTTGATCACACCCATCTCAAAAAACCCTCCTTTGACCCAACAGCTGTCTCCAACTACCGCCCTACATCTCTCCTCCCCTTCGCCTCTAAACTACTAGAACAGCACATCCACTCTGAGCTGTCCTCTCACCTCTCCTCCTGATCCCTCTTCAACCACCTGCAATCCGGCTTCAGACCACTCCACTCCACGGAAACAGCACTGACCAAAGTCATCAATGACCTACTGACCGCCAAAAGCAAGCGCCACTACTCTGTTCTCCTCCTCCTCGACTTGTCCGCCACCTACAACACTGTTGACCACTCCCTTCTACTTCAGATACTGGAATCTCTTAGCATCACGGACCTTGCCCTCTCCTGGATCTCCTCATACTTAACGGACCAGACCTTCAGCATCACCCACTCCCACACATCCTCCTCGCCCTACCCCCTATCTGTCAGGGTCCCCCAGCGCTCAGTGCTACGACTATTACTCTTCTCAATCTACACTCTCGGCCTAGGGAAACTCATTGAGTCCCATGGCCACCAGTACCACTTCTACACCGACGACACCCAAATCTACCTATCTGGACCTGACATCACCTCCCTACTATCCAAAATTTCGCAGTGCCTGTCCGCCATCTCCTCCTTCTCTGCTCGCTTCCTTAAGCTGAACATGGACAAAACCGAATTCATAGTCTTTCCCCCAAGCCGCTCACCCTCACTACCCGACCTATCCATTGTCATAAACGACTGCTCTCTCTCCCCAGTCCCCCACGCCAAGTGCCTCAGGGTTATCCTTGATTCTTCCCTCTCCTTCAAACCCCACATCGCCACTTCCTGCTGACTCCAGCTCAAAAACATCACTCGATCCGCACTTTCCTTGACCACGACACCGCTAAAACCCTTATTCATGCTCTCATCATCTCCCGTCTTGACTACTGCAACCTCCTGCTCACCAGCCTCCCCGCTACCTCCTTTTCACCTATCCAATCTATCCTGAACTCCACTGCCAGCCTAATCCATTTGTCTCTTCGCTACTCCCCTGTCTCCCCCCTCTGCCAAGCCCTTCACTGGCTCCCTGCTTCCCACAGATCCCGGTTTAAAACACTAACTATGACATACAAAGCCATTCACAACCTGTCCCCTCCATACATCTCTGTCATGGTCTCCCGATACCTACCCTCACGCAACCTGCGATCCTCCCAAGAACTCCTCCTCTACTCCCCCTTCATCTCCTCTTCGCACAACCGCATACAGGACTTCTCCCGTGCATCACCCATACTCTGGAATTTGCTGCCCCACCACATCAGGCATTCCCCTACCCTGGGAACCTTCAAAAGAGGCCTGAAAACCCACCTCTTCCACCAAGCCTACAACCTGCAATGAGACCCAGTCACCTCCCCCTCCTACTGTATCCCACCCGCCCCTCATAGACTGTGAGCCCTCGCGGAGAGGATCTTCTCCCCTATTGTATCTGTACGTTAGAATTGTCCACAGCCCTTGTTACTTGTATTGTTACTATGTTACTTGTCCTAGTCTGCCCTCTTAACATGTAAAGCGCCATGGAATATTATGGCGCTATATAAATAAATAGTAATAATATAAGCTCCAGGGTTGCGCTGTCATCTTTGTCCCCGTAGATCTTTAGGGTGGAGAAGGAGGAGGTTGTCTTGCCCTCTACAATAAATTGTATATGGTATTGAAAACATAAACCAAGTAAACACGATGATTCCTGGTTGCTGAGTGTCACAGATGAAGCAGATGAGGATGCTCTATAGGCCACTTTACACACACCAACTTATCTGTCCAACTTCTGAACAACTTACTGGTTGCAGTGAAATCATGGACACATTGCTCCATTTTGTGGCTGTGTACAAATGGAACAATGTGTCCATGATTTCACTGCAACCAGCAAGTTGGTCAGAGTTGGACAGATAAGTTGGTGTGTGTAAAGTAGCCATTAGATCTGACATCACTATTTGTTATTAGGGCCCCTCCCCACTTACAATGTATCACTGTGGCTTCTCCAGTTGTATTTTTTTTGCCATTTATTCCATGAACTCTTTGCTCCCTCTAGTGGATAGAAAAGTCATTGCGTACTTTGATGAAACCTCTCATCTTTGGGGTCGCACAGTCACTAACAACTTAATTTTTTTTCTGAACATTTTATCAAAACATCGCGGACAGACAATATTTTTTTGCAAAAACACTGTACATTAATAATAAATCCTTATGAGAAATGATCCGTGCTGCCACCCACAGCAGTTACATGAGAATCAGCTGCATTCTCATGAATGTAATATGATGAGAATCAAACGAAAAATAATCTAGATAATCTAGTTTTTTTTATCTTCAAGAATATCACGGACACCAAGTTTATTTGTTTCTGAGAGGAAGGTCCCATTTTCAGACCGACCAAGAATTTAAGGATGCTGGACTCCCTGATCTGGAGGCTGAGGCCTGGTCTCATTTTGCTGCTTTTTTTTTTCCTAAAAGAAAAGCTGAGTTTGGCTTTTGCATTTTTTACTTTAGGAAAATTAAAAAAAATAACAAGAATTTCTGCATTAAGAAATCCGAGAAAATTCTGCCGAGCAGCAATCATTGTGATAATTCTCTGCATCAAATGTAATCCGCCTCCATCGCTCTGCTCCATGAAGAGGGCACAGGAGGAGGATGGAGAAATCAAGACAAAACAAATCTGAGGGTCCTCAACCCAAAGGAACCATGCCGACAACTTCAACCGTGAAGAGAGAGCAGCACGAGCCCCGACGCAGGGGTCCGCACAGCGAAACGTCCAAGAGCAGATACAGCTCTTCAAGAAAAAAAAAAACCTTTAATCCACCGGCTGCAATATTCTGATTGTTTAAACCATCACGGGTGGAAAAAAAAAACATTTTATAAATAAATCCTGATCAAAACACATGACTATATACAGTATGATGTCCCCACAGCTCCCTATACCCAGTACAAGTGCTCACACATTTACAAGCACTGACTGGAGATTTTGCAGTGAATCAGTGTTCTGGAATAGACAAATGATATTCTTACTCCACCTGCTGTCTGCACTGTTCTGCACATGCTCCTGCTGTTCTGCAGTTCTAAAGGAAATTGTGGACCACAGCCATCAACCATCCACATATTTTTGATTAGTCCATAAACATCGAGCAGTTTGTATGTGTTCATACAATAATGCAATGTGCCCATGGTTTTTGTGATGCTGGATATGCAAATTTCCTCATCAGCGAGAACGAGGACTCTGGTGCCCCCTACTGGAAGAAGCAATCCTAAACTTCATAGGACTTGGGATAAAAGCCACCCTATTTGGAGAAACTGTTTTAAAGGGATCCTGTCACCTCCAAAACGTCACCTAAGCTACCAAAACATGTCCGTGCAGCATATTATCACTAATCTCACACTCCTTTTGTCTCCTAAAAGCATCCTGTGAAAGTGCATAAAAACGTTTTAATACTTACTCGTTAGGGATTATAATTAGTAGAGGCTATATTCTTTAGCTCTTAGGGCGTGTTGTTTTGCAGGCTCCAGGATCCACCCTCTCTCTCTCTGTGCAGTGCTTTGCCTTCCTCCCCCCTCTCTGTCACTCACAGAATGCAAATCATTAGTCCTGCCTTCAGCTCCACAACACAAAGCACAGAGAGAGAGAGGGTGGATCATTCAGCCTGCAAAACAACACGCCCTAAGGGCTAAAGAATATAGCTAATTATAATCCCTAAAGAATATAGCTAATTATAATCCCTAGTGAGTATTAAAACGTTTTTATGTACTTTCACAGGATGCTTTTAGGAGACAAAAGGAGTGTGAGAATACTGATAGGATGCTGCAGGGACGTGTTTTGGAGGGGATAGGATCCCTTTAAGGGTGCCTTCACACTGCGGTTAGGTCCTGTCCAGGGCTGTCAGGGTGAACCTGACAGCCCCGGACCGGATCTGAGCACAGAACCGGAGGGCAATCCGGCCCCATAGACTCCCATGTTAGGGAGCGCCGGATTGCCCCGGATACTGCCAGACAGATGGAAACCGGGTGGCGGATGGTTGCCATCCGGCCCGATAGGATACTATGGGGCTAAAATCCAGTCCAGGGCTGTCCGGTTTACACCGGACAGCCTCGGACCTGACCTGGCCGCAGTGTGAAGCTGCCCTAAGACAGGGGTAGGGAACTCCAGGCCGTGAGGGCCGCCAACAGTGCAGGTTTTTCAGGATTTCCTTAGTATTGCACAGGTGAGAATATAATCACCTGTAGTGGTGATAATTCCAACCCCTGTGAAATGCTAAGGAAATACTGAAATGACCTGGTTGCGGCTCTCGATGCCTGAACTTCCCTACCCCTGTTTTAAGGTGTTGCCCCTCATCAGTGGAAAGCAACAGGTGCTGGAGGAACTCGCACAGATTATCGTGGCCATATATTTCCCTTCATAGTTCAGTGAATGCAGCCAGCGTCACCTATCAGAATCACGGGTTGTGAATCCGGATCACTCAAGATCCAAACGATTGATTATAGTTTTCCAACAATCCAAAAAATATAGTGTAAAAGTTGGCATCCCTGATTGACGCTGCACACAAAGTTATGGGTGGGTGGTGACTCTGGGGGGTCCGGCCTGTGAGTGGGCTCATGGTGACTGCCCCCTCTAATACCCCGATCACTGCTGATTGAATTCCTGATACTGACAGTGAATGGGTGCACATAGCCAGACTCGCCATCCGCTAAGGCAGAGGTCCCCAACTCCAGGGCTCAATGCCTGCCAACAGTGCAGGTTTTCAGGATATCCTTAGTATTGCACAGGTGCTAATGTGATCATCTGCACAGGTAATGAGGCCAAGCCCTGTGCAATACTAAGGAGATCCTGAAAACCTGCACTGTTGGTGGGCCTTGAGGCCTGGAGTTGGGGACCTCTGCGCTAAGGGTCTCATTCGCTGTGAGCAGCAGCTGCGGAGTCATTACAGTGTATCAGTCTGGAATACTGGAAGTCGGCAGTAGAACTCACAGAGGATTGTGTGGACCGGATAACATTGTAACCAGAGATGAGAGAATCCATTCACAGGACCCTGCTGCCTCGGCCATCAGGACAGGGCCCTCCAAAGGCCAACTAATCAAAAGAGGACTAGACAGGGAGGAAGGCCCAGGGTCTCTAATTGTAAGAAAATCTCAACTCAGAGCAGGATTGAATATGTACAGATACACTTCCTATGAATGTAGACTAACAGCACTCCAATTCACTGACAGCAAGCAGAGATATTGCAAACAGTAAGGAAATCAATGACAAAGTCTATAGCTCTCACCTGTCCCGCTCTGAGGCTGCAGTCTCACTGTCCTGGCAGTCAGGGATTAGTCCCGACTTCCTCACTCTCTGCTCTGTCCCATCTTCATTGCTCCTTCTCCTCCTCAGGAGGGGGGGCATCATCTCTGCTCTGCCAAAGCCAGCAATGAGAAGATTGGGAGGATTTTCCATACTTGAAGCTGCATTGTAGTCTCTAAAGAGTCCACAGGCAGATTATACTGGTGCAGAGATAGACATACATCTGTATATAGCAGTGTATGTCCCTGTATTCTGGAGGTAATGAAAAAAAAACTATTTAAAAAATGTCAATATGTTCTTTTCTGTTCAGGAATCAAACCCACAACCTACCATTGTAGGCAGCAGCAAAACCCATGAGCCACAGTCTGCACAATAAACATAGGGGGATTTTCTATACCTGAAGCAGCACTGCAGGCACTGACTCCACTGACAAATTAGACAGGCACAGAGTTACATTGAGCACAGCAGTTTTACAGGTACATAGACATCTGTACACAGCAAGTTATACAGGCACATAGAGATACACTGTACACAGATTATACAGGTACATAGAGATACATGTGTACACAGCAGTTTATACAAGTACGTAGGGACTCCTCTCAACACAGCAGGGGATGTTCTGTATTCTACAGCTGAAATAAAAAAGATTTTTTTTTCCCCTGCAAAATTACTAACAAATCATGAAAATTATGTACAATAATGTCATTTTAAATTAATGCACTTAATTAAAATAATAATAATAATAAACATCACAAACTAGAAAATATCAGACTGTGTGTCCCTGTTATCATAACGACCGAAACAACAGCAATCAGATAATTTATGGAGTAAAAACTTGGCGTGATTTTTTTTCTCTCTATTAAACCCATAAAATAGAAGGCGGAGATCTCATGGAATCACATCCACTTTGCTCGGACATTTAGGCCGTGTTCACGTGTAGCGGAAATGCTGCGTTTTTTCAGGTTTTTCTGCTCAAACATTCTGCTGTGTAAACTGTTCATGTAAAGTGGATGTGACTTCATGAAAACTAAAGATGCCGCTGACCTCTGCGATCTTGTGATTTTTTTCTCTAGAGGTTTCTATAAGGAGCCTAAAAACACTGCAGTTACTTTACCAAGCGCAGAATCAAAGCTTTTCTGTATAAGCCACATTAAAAACTTGGCTTCACATCTGCACCAAAAATGCATCAAATAGTCCCAGGTGTCTGCTGAACGCCCCTCACCGCCAGGAGAGGAAGGGGAAAGAATGTAAAAAAAATGGGTGTGACTTGGGGGTAGCGCTAGGGGTGTGGACAACACTTGCCGGAGCGCACTATGCACACCGCACAGTTTAGCCTTCGTTCTATTCTTCGGAGGTCAGCAAAGTCTTTTATGAAGTTCTAGAACTTTCCTTCTCCGGTGATTTTTAGAATTTAAATTTATGTAAATGCAGAAAAGTAATTTTGGTCATTTCATTATGCGTCCGTTGTCTGCGGGCCGGGTGTTGGTCCTTATAATATGGTGCCGCTGCTGCAGATCCAGCAGATTTCCAAGCCTCTTCTGCAGCAAATCCATCTTGTGACAGAATACTGGGTGGGGAGGAGACATGACGCAAACTGTCAACCGTGCAGAATGGAGGAGGTGAAAATGTCAGCAAGATCTGCACAGCCGCCATGTAGTGTCTGTGCTGTCCTGCCATGTTGTGTCCGTGCTGGCATGCAGTGTCTTTGTTGCCATGTGGGGTCCATGCTGTTTTGCCATGTCCGTGCTGCCATGCAGTGTCTGTGCTTTGCTATGTAGACAGCCTCTTTGGGGCACTAGGACGTCAGTTGATTTCTTTCCCTGTCCGGATCCACCCCTCTCACCAGGATCCTCTCCGGGGGCAGATTACATACCTGAGGCCTCACTCTACGGAATGCTGGACCTGAGCTGCCAGGTGGCCTCTGAACTTTGGGGGTAAAGGGACAAGCAGAGTTTTCCCGGGGGTCACGGATGCTCCGGAATGCACCGTTCTATCAGGTGAGACGCATGGGGCTGATACCATGCCCCTCCCCCCGTTCACCCCGAACAGAGTGCACAATGGGTATTCGCTCCATACTCTGCGGATTTGACTCAGAACTGCTCAGTCCAACAGTGCACAATGGGGCCCGGGGCCCAGAGGAGCCTTCACCCACTGTCATCCAATCAGAACTCTTCAGCTTTAGACTTGGGAAGCACATAATCGCAGGGGGGGCAGGCAGTAAATCATCAGGCATCATCAGAGACGATCTTCCATCCTGCATCCTAAACAGAGTAGGGAAACAGTCACAAAAGAGGAGACATGGTCACAAAGGAGAAGAGGAGAGACCTCACAAAGGAAAAGATGGGAGATGGTCATAAAGGAGAAGAAGAGGGTGTCACATTTGGACAAAAGGGGATGTCCAGCAACCGTGCATGACAGTGATGCATGGCCCAACGATGGCCAGGGCAAAACACAAATGCAACTGAAGGGGAGACACCAAGGGGGACAAATATAGCAGCGGGCCCAACTCATAGGGAACAGGGTAGAGGTGACTTGCACTCAATTGCGGCTGGGTCTTGATCCCCTACCCTCCCTATACGAGTTCTTTCAACTCGTCGCTGAACAGGATACCTAGGCCCTTGCTGGCCCTGATATTAGCCCTCAATAGGGAATGGCCAGCGAGAGCACTAGTCCCAACCACTGCAATAAAGAATCAAGAGGGAAGGGAAAACAGGAGGACGACAAAAACAACTTCACGCCTGCTGCCTTTCTCCTAGGCAACAGCCAGCTTAGCAATAGTCAGGCTCTCCAAAAGGATTCATTCTCTCAGTAAGTTTGGCCAGAATCAGTTCTATCACCAGCAAAGCATCTTGGAATCATGTGACCATATAAAGGGGATAGGAGTAATCACAGAGTAGCCCCACCTGGACAAGAACTAGCTAGCTTGCTAGAAGCAGAGACTGACATTAACTCCTTAACTCGCAAAAGGGAAAAAACACGTTTGAGGTCTCTTTCACACATCCGTGCCTCCGGTACGTGTGCGATCAGTGCAGACACTTGCCGGAGGCATGGACATACAGAGGCGCATTATTCTCTATGGCCCCCTTCACATGTCCTTTATTCAGCATGGACCGTGTCTCCGTGTGGAGCAGATGCGTGTGCATGTACTGCACACAGAGACATGTCATGTTTTAATGCAGGCAGCACTGACCCGATTTGGCCAACAAATATCCTGCACATGGATGTCCTCCGTGTGACATCCGTGTGCATAGACCAGGGCCTAAAGTTTTAACCTTAAAAATAAAGATTTTTATACTCACCCGCCTCCAGCGCTGCCCGTTTCTCACTTCTGGGGCCGCTCATTAGACTCATCTAATATTCACTGTACTGAGCCCAACAGCGGACCAGAAGCAAGAGGAACAGGCAGCGCTGGCAGCACATAACTATAGAATGACAGGATGTCTGTGTGCTATCCACGGGTGTGCTATCCACGGGTAGCACACATATGTGTCATGTGTGACACATGGATACACGCCCCTTCCCCCCAAAAAAACAGCACGTCTCACACGTCCATGTTTTGCACTGATGTGTGAAACAGGTCTGATATGAATTCTTAATAGACATGAGACAGAGATCCAAAACCAGACAAAAGTCTCCCAGGTAAGAGAGACCATTGTGACAAGAGGAGAGGGTCACAAAGGAGGGGAGAGGGACACAAAGGAGGGGAGGGGAGGAGAAACGGTACAAAGGAGTGGGAGGGTAGACTGGCACAAAGGATGGGAGGAAGCACTGGCACAAAAGAGGGGAGAAGCTGGCACAAAGGTGAAAGGGAATGATAGACTGGCACAAAGGAGGGAGAGAGACTGGACAAGAGGAGGGGTCACAAGGAGGGAGAGGCACAAAGGAGGGGAGGAGAGACGGCACAAAGGGAGGGGAGGAGTGACTGCACAAAGGAGGGGAGGAGGATGGGTACAAAGGAGGGGAGGAGAGAAAATCACAGAAGATGATCCCGGTCTCACCTTGTCGCATCTGTTTTTCTAGAGGTTGGTGCTAGTACTGAAGGTCTCTCTCAAGGATTCTCCTCTCCTCCTTCAGCTCTAAAACAAACATATTTTTAAGTTACCACTGGGGCAGAAGACACATTTACCATATATTACCTTCAAATATGCGGACATAAAAAAAACAGCAGAATCGTAACAGCAGCTCTGGAGGTGACTGGAGGATAAAACATAATTGTAACAGTAGAATACTGACTGCAGCCAGAAGAGCAACTACAACAGGTGCAAGGATTGCAATCGCATCAGAGCCTAAGGAGCCCTAAAAGTCCCTTTGGCCTATAGAAAAAGACTAATAAAGATTTGCAATAATTGTGGGCCCGTCGAGCTTCTCTGACCCATGACTTAAGTCACACCACTGACTGCAGCTTTGGAGTGACTGAGTAAACATATATAACGAGATATGACTACAGCTCTGAGGTGACAGATGGATACAGCGTTGATAGCTGGAGAAATGATACGCACTATCTAGTCAGTCACAACCACTGCAGAGATGCACTGAGCAGACAGTTATGAGGTGAAAATCTGGAGGGACAAGAACATGATTTAACATGCATAGATATTGAATGACTGCAGCTCTGGAGGTGTATAGAGTTTAGGATTAGTTCAGTTTGATGAATCAGGGATTGTGTCGTTTAATTGTCCTCTGCATTCTGGGGTCATAGGTCACCTGCAGGTAATGAGTAGCACAAGGGAACACTGCTGCCATTGTAGGCACTCCTATATCATTACCTGTGAGTGACGGCTCGGCCGGCAGGATCCAGGTCTCCTCTGTGCACTGATGCTCATCCTCCAGACGGTGCTATAAGAACGCAAGAGAGTCACATTATACATCAGGGACTGCGATCTACAACGGACCCCAAAAAGGGGAATTCAAAAAGAGTTATAAACCCAACAATGAGAGGAAATGATGGAAAAAAAGATAGAAAAGCAAAAACTCACCAGCAGAGGGCGACATCGTCTCAGGAAAGACTGAGGATCACCAGTAGAAACTAGCCGGGATAATGACGCTGATACCCGGGGTACGGGATAATGACACTGACACTCGGGGTACAGGATAATGACACACTCGGGTACAGGGTAATCACGCTGACACTCGAGGTACGGGATAATGACCCTAACACTCAGGGTACAGGGTAATCACGCTGACACTCGAGGTACGGGATAATGACACTGACATTCGGTGTACGGGGTAATGACACCTATACTGGGAGTACAGGATAATGACACAGATACAGGGGTACAGGATAATGACACCGATACAGGGGTACAGGATAATGACACTGACATTTGGGTACGGGATAATGATACTATAACACAGGGTATGGGATAATGACCCTGACACTCGGGTACAGGATAATGACGCTGATACTTGGGTACAGGATAATGACG
Organism: Allobates femoralis; assembly: GCA_033576535.1. Lineage (NCBI taxonomy): Eukaryota > Metazoa > Chordata > Amphibia > Anura > Aromobatidae > Allobates > Allobates femoralis. Next base: position 165,872,538 of record JARQOC010000007.1, on the reverse strand, counting down.
CTGATACTTGGGGTACAGGATAATGACACTGATACTTGGGGCACAGGATAATGACGCTGATACTTGGGGTACAGGATAATCATGTGGAAACTCAGGGTATGGGATAATGAAGGAGAAACTCAGGGTATAGGATAATGACACTCAGGGTATGGAACCATGACACTTACACTCGGGAAATGGGATACACTGACACAGACACTGGGGTTACAGGATAATCATGCTGGCACTCAGGGTAGGGGATAATGACACTCACACTGGGTGTACAGGATAACGACACTGACACACAGGGTAATGACACCGACACTCGGGATGATTGTTACCTGCAGGATGACTATATCTTTCTCCAGTCTGTGACATTCTTCTTCAACTAATGATCTGCAACATAAAAGATACTAAAAATGATGAATCTCTTCCTCCTCTTATTTCACCCCGCTCCTCTTTTCTCCATTCCCTTTCTTCTGTGCCCATCTCCTCTTTTCTCCATTCCCTGTCTTCTATGCCCCTCTCCTCTTTTCTCCATTCCCTCTCTTCTGTGCCCCTCTCCTCTTTTCTCCATTCCCTCTCTTCTGTGCCCCTCTCCTCTTTTCTCCATTCCCTCTCTTCTGTGCCCCTCTCCTCTTTTCTCCATTCCCTCTCTTCTGTGCCCCTCTCCTCTGCACCATACAGTGCTAGCCACTGAGCCACCATGTTGGTCACATTACACATATATCACCCCCTTCCTTTGCATATATACATACAATCATGGCTGAAAGTGTTGGACCCTTGAAATGGTTCCAGAAAGTGAAGCATTTCTCCAGGTAATTATGACAATTCCCCATGTTTTGTTATACATGTTTATTTATTTTGGGTGTTTGAACACCACAAAAAAACAACAACTGCAAAATAAAGCCAAAATGGACATAATTTCACACACAACCCCAAAATGGTCTGCACACAGTTGTTGCCCCCTCTATTAATATTTAGTTCCCACTTTGGAATAAATCCCTGCAATCAGTCACCTCCTATAACCTCCACAAGCTTCTTCTCACCTGGAGTTTCTCCTCTTCTTTATAATCTGCTCCCGGTCTCTCATACTTGAAGCATCTTCTCCCAACTTTCAGATCTCTCCACAGGTGATCAATGGGATTTAGATCCAGGCTCATTGCGGCCACTTGAGATCTCACCAGCACTTTGTTAACTGCATTTCTGGGGCTTCTTGATGTTTGGGGTCATTATTCTGCTGGAGACCCCTGACCTGAGACACCCCCAGCTTTCTGACACTGGCTCTACATTGCCACCCAATTTTCCCTGGTATCTTCAGATTTCATGATGTCTTCTACACAGTGAAGACCCCCAGTGCCAGAGGCAGCAATACAGTCCAAAACATCTCTGCCCTCCCCATATGTGACTCTAGGTCCTGTGTGCTTTTCCCTGACCTCCCCCATATGTGACTGTAGGTCCTGTGTGTTTTTCTGACCTCCCCCATATGTGACTGTAGGTCCTGTATTCTTTTCTCTGACCTCGTCCAAATGTGACTGTAGGTCCTGTATTCTTTTCTCTGCCCTCCCCATATGTGACTCTAGGTCCTGTGTTCTTTTCCCTGACCTCCCCCATATGTGACTGTAGGTCCTGTATTCTTTTCTCTGACCTCCCCCATATGTGACTGTAGGTCCTGTGTGTTTTTCTGACCTCCCCCATATGTGACTGTAGGTCCTGTGTTCTTTTCTCTGACCTCCCCCATATGTGACTGTAGGTCCTGTGTGTTTTTCTCTGACCTCCCCCATATGTGACTGTTGGTCCTGTGCTCTTTTCTCTGACCTTCCCCATATGTGACTGTAGGTCCTGTGAGCTTGTCGTCCTCATTCTGTTTTCGGTAAACAGTAGAATGATGCGCTTTACCAAAAAGCTCTATCTTGTCTCATCTGACCACAAGATGCTTTCCTAGAAGGATTTTGGTTTCTCATGTACATTCAGGGCCGCACTGTCCATTGGACAATGTGAGCCCTCAGGCTCAGGCGGCAAGGAGGCAGGGGGAGCGGCAGAGCAGAGGGGCGGCGCCATCAGCCACACTCAGCTCCTGGATATTAGCAGGTATCACACCACTCCTGCAAGCAACAGCTCCTCACCCGCGGCTGATAGCACCCCCCCCCCACCCGCTCCTCACCCGCAGCTCAGGCGGCAGGGAGGCTCCGTGCACCCGTGTACATTTTGGCTTTTCTGTTTCTGTGTCAGTAGTGGATTCTCCGGAGTCTCCTCCATAGCATTTCATGTCATTCACATGTGGACGAATAGTTTGTGTTGACACTGATGCTCCCTGAGCCTGCGGGACGGCTTGAAGTTCTTTGTAGTCTACTCATGTTGAGTTCAGCTCATTATTTAGGACACAGGCTCCTGATCTATCAGCATTTCTTCTCCTATTTTATAAATTGTTGTCAGTAAACCACAGCTAATAAGAATTCTCATCTTCATTGGTCATATATCATAGGTGACACTCCTTTATTCTCATATCAGATAATTGTAATAATTATGGTTTTTTATGGCCCCAATATGTTCATTTAAGAAACTCATTGCAGCCGGAAATCCAGTCACTTTAAAAATGGAATTACATTACCGTACATTCACATATTCACCACATTCCAAATTATTACACAAAATGCGACTTTCTCGGATTTTCCTAAATGTTCGGTGCAGACGAGTCTGTACAATGCTCAATCATCAATCGTCAGAGGATAAATCGCATTATATTGGACAATCCTCCCAATCAGAACAGGATTTTTTATGGTTCACATCATTCAGCGCAAAAGTTTTCCAAACATTTTATAGGTTTTAAAGAAATGAAAATGGCAATTGTTGAATTTGCAGCATTGAGGTCAAATTGACTGAAATCAGAAGAATTTCCAATGACAAATATTCATAGTCTGGATAACGCAGGACTCTCTTCACGTCACTATTTCTTCATCCATTGAACCTGTGAATGTTAATAATTATATTATTATTCATTGTATTCTGCTGTATTTCTTGCATGGTTCCGATCCTCAGGCTGCTATTTGATGTAACGCCTCCGACTCTTTTTGCTTGATGATACTCCCAAGGTTCTCAATAGGGTTGAGGTCAAGGAGGCTGGTGGCCGCACCCTGAGCTTCTCTCCTTTGATCCCATAGCAGCTGAGGACTCAGGTTTTGTTTGCAGCATGAGATGGGGCATTATTAGCATGAAGAGGATTTTGCTATGGATGGTTCAGTTCTTTTTGTACCATGAGAAAAAGTAGTCAAGACACTCTATATGGTTTTCTCAGGTCATTTTCACACCTTCAGCAACCCTAAACGAGCGATCGCCTCTCTCTCTCAATGATCTCGGCCCAGTATATGACTACACCTCCTTAGTGATGTTGCAGCCTTGTTGGGACATGGTAACCATCCACTGGACCATCCAGGGTTGTACTACACTCATTAGGAAAGGAGACTGGTATACAAAGAGTCTTCATATCTGTCAGGACCACTGCATCCATTTCTGCTTGTGAGCGCTGCTTACTGTGGCTGAACCGGAGGTTTACACTGCAGCTCTGGAGGATCCTTCCCCTTGATGTTCAAGGACTCTGAATCTACAGCAGCTTCAGATATCTGTTTGATACTCTGCAATATGGGATTTAGCAGCTGATCTCTTCATCTGATGAGTTTGTCTGGCAGAAACCTTCCTCATTCTGCCTTTATCTGCACAAACCCGTCTGCGTCGAATATCAGCCACAAATCTCTTCACAGTACAATAATCGCACTGAAGCTTTTCTGTAATATCCAATATTTTCTCACATTGTCCTGGGCTTTGCACTATTTGATGCTTTTCAGCAGCAGAAATCCTTTTTCTTTCCCATATTTCTTGAGTCCTGTGGCTGCAAATAATGTGGAACCTCCTTATTACGGTAAGTAGTTATCCTGAAATTGAGCTCAGTGGGCAACTAATTATCACAGAAGTGCGAAGACTGATGTCAGTGACCCAAAGACCCTGAGACACAAATTGTAAAAAAGGAACGAGGTGTATACTGTCCCATGCATATATACACATTTCCTGCCCCGTATGTGTATATGTTACATATACATGCACATAAATATAAATAGCAGCACACCACCACACACACACACACACACACACACACACCACACACACACACACACAACACACACACACACAGTCTATTCCTGTGGATGCAGGACCTCGCAGTCTCTCACAGCCCCCAATGGCTGACCACTGACCACAGATTCTGGGCTGGAGGAGCTTTCTGTAAGTCGCAGTCCTTTGGCTTCTCTTCTCAGCTGGACAAAGCCAAGAAACGAGCGGCTTCAGCAGAAACAGATGCAGTGGTGGTGACTCCCGTGGGCCCGGGCTCAGCCACGGTTTCCCGAGTCAGCACTTTCCCAAACAAAAAGCACAATGGACGCCTGCAGGAGCCAGGACAGCGCGGCGGAATGAAGGATTAAATAGATCCAGATGTCGGAGAATGTCGCAAGTTAGGAGCCATGGCGGATAACTGCGGTGACGTCCATCACTATAATTACTGGAGACCCTCACAATAATTAACCAAATAAACCCTAAGATTGCCAGTGCAGTGTTCATTTTTTCCAATACAGAGATTTTTATTATGCATAAAATAAAAAGGAGGATAAATAATAATAATATAATTATTCATTCCATAGCACTTTACATACATTTGCAACACTGTCCCCATTGGGGCTCACAATCTAAGCATCCTATCAGTATGTCTTTGAAATGTGGGAGGAAGCCGGAGGAAACCCATGCAAACACAGGGAGAACATACAAACTCCTTGCAGATGTTGTCCCTGGTGGGATTTCAACACAGGACCTCAGCGCTGTAAGGCTGCAGTGCTAACCACTGAGCCACCGTTCCACCCAGACTCAATATGGAAAAACTGGATGAGGCAATTTATGGGAGACCCCCCTCAGATGAACATGCTCAGTGGGCTTCATCCAGATCGTGTGATCACCAAGCCAGACCACCCTTGTTACCAGATATACAGGGGGATGTAAATGTCACGATGTAGACAAACAACTCCAGACCCAACACAGCCAAGATGTTTCCACTCAAGACCTTCCTCAACTGAACTTCATGTTCTGTCTACATCTGATGGATTGGAATACAAATACCAAAACACTGACCGGCACCTCCAACAATAAGTGTGAACAGGAGCAGTCATCACAACTATTCACTAACCAAGAAAATCCAGCGGCGCTCTGAAGCTATAATGTGCGAACACTGAATATACAACACTGGAACTGCACTACCGCTACAGAACCCCATAAGTGAGGGACTAGAAGCAAACAAAACCTGGCCAATTCATGAGAGCCCAGCAGCCGGTGACAAGGCGTACCCCGCTGATGGGACCCTCTAACCAGGCTAAGAGCCTACAAATTACGATAAGTTCTATAGCCCCAACATATTCCATAGCACTTTACAATTAATCAGGGACATATACCGACAGTACAGACAGAGCCAAGTAAGTTTAGGGTCCCAACAATGTGCTAAGCCTTGCCATTGGCTGTTGGGCCTCATTTGTGTGCTAGGTACCTTATTTTTTTGGCTTCAATAGCAGCAGTCCAGTTCCATTTTATTCAGTGCCTACATAGCATTTCAAAGTGCATTTGTAATTTTTTTTATCATTACATCCCATGCATTGTGGTTGTGGTTTGCAATGCGTCGGACGCACCTTCTAGTGTTGGGTTAAGGAATATTGACAGAGTTTGCTAAATGGATAAACTACACAAAGCATTTCCATGCACTTCATGTAATGAAAAGTGCTTTTTCTGCATTCACTATTCCACATATTTAATTAATCCCATATTCTAGGAATATCACGAGGCAAAAGATGTTCTGGATCTTCAAACTAGATTTCCTATCCGCACGTGGCCTAAGTGAGGGTCTTGACCAGGGGTCCCCCACCTGCTGCTCTGGAGCCACTGGCTGACCTGTGATGTGCAGCTGTCTTCCGTAATGGTTCATCAGCACCAGGTCCGGCAAACACCTATGAAGAGCAGGTTTACAGATGGGGACTTGTGAGGGGGCCCCTACACAGGAGAGCAGATCTGGTTGTGCTTTTAGTGGCCAAAGAAGTTCAGAGATAAGCAAGTCTAGTAATTTGGAGATAGGGTGACACTGCCAGTCAGAGGACGAGCTGGAGGCAATAGTGTGATGGATGCAAGAATGCCAAATGGGGGTCAAGTGGGACCCAGAGACATAGGGATACTGTTTGAAAGGGAGGGCTGCACAAGATCTGGGTGGGATCTGTGGAAAAGCTTTAGCTGGTGTAATACTTGTAAATGGGGGATTTGAATGTCGCTACTTTGAAAGGGGGCAGAACATCACTAATCTAGTTGTGGGATATCTGGATGTGGCTTGTGACCCTCTCTCGGGGCTTTATGTGGCTCTCCATGTAAGAAAAGTTGAGGAACACTGGTCTACATTCTAGAGTTTCATTTCTAATATTGTTCCATTTTAATTCAAACTATTTTGTCTTGAATTATTGTCAATGTGAATACTAGGCTAAGTAGGGAAAGGGGACAGTGAAATATGGGGGCTCAGTAGGGAAAGGGGACAGTGTAATATGGGGTCTCAGTATGGAAAGGGGACAGAGAAATATGGGGGCTCAGTATGGAAAGGGGACAGAGAAATATGGGGGCTCAGTATGGAAAGGGGACAGCGTAATATGGAGGCTCAGTATGGAAAGGGGACAGCGTAATATGGGGGCTCAGTATGGAAAGGGGACAGCGTAATATGGGGTCTCAGTATGGAAAGGGGACAGCGTAATATGGGGTCTCAGTATGGAAAGGGGACAGCGTAATATGGGTCCTAAATGGAAAGGGACAGCGTAATATGGGTCTCAGTATGGAAAGGGGACAGGTAATATGGGGGCTCAGTATGGAAAGGGGACAGCGTAATATGGGGGCTCAGTATGGAAAGGGGACAGCGTAACATGGGGGCTCAGTATGGAAAGGGGACAGCGTAATATGGGGTCTCAGATGGAAAGGGGACAGCGTAATATGGGGTCTCAGTATGGAAAGGGGACAGCGTAATATGGGGGCTCAGTATGGAAAGGGGACAGCGTAATATGGGGGCTCAGTATGGAAAGGGGACAGCGTAAATGGGGTCTCAGTATGGAAAGGGGACAGTGTAACATGGGGCTCAGTATGGAAAGGGGACAGTGTAATATGGGGGCTCAGTATGGAAAGGGGACAGTGTAATATGGGGGCTCAGTATGGAAAGGGGACAGTGTAATATGGGGGCTCAGTATGGAAAAGGGACAGTGTAAATGGGGGCTCAGTATGGAAAGGGACAGTGTAATATGGGGGCTCAGTATGGAAAAGGGACAGTGTAATATGGGGGCTCAGTATGGAAAAGGGACAGTGTAATATGGGGGCTCAGTATGGAAAAGGGACAGTGTAATATGGGGGCTCAGTATGGAAAAGGGACAGTGTAATGTGGGGTGGGGGCTTAGTATGGAGAGTGGATACAGTGTGAAAAGAAGGTTCTGATTCAAGATTCAAAAAAGCTTTATTGGCAGGACTAAATACAGTTTTGCCAAAACAAGTGTACAAAAGGGAATAGGGACTGTGGGGATGTTGGGTAGGGGCTGTAGGGAAGGTGGATGTGGGCAGATCCAGGGTGGGGGCTATAGAAGTCCATGGCATATCATAGTTCTCTTTCTCGCAGTCTATGACATTCGCTCATATACTGCGCTGTTATCTCCACTGCTCTCTCTTCTTCTCCCAGCAGGATATATGTTTTCTCTTCCTCCTTCATGGTGATGAAATCTGGGAAGAGATGTGAGTCTCCTGAAGTGAGTGTCCCTCACTGCTGAGTATTTGGAGCAGTGTAGCAGGTAGTGGGTTTCATCCTCCAGGGCCTCCTGATCAGTGTTGGCACAGTCTTTCCTCCCTGGGCTTGTATCTCTGCCTGTGTTGGCCAGTTTCGATAGCCAGACTGTGGGCACTGAGTCTATATCAGCTCAGGATCTTGCGGTCTCTGGGGTCGGGGAGTTTCTCCAGATATGGGGCCAGTTTGTAGTCTCTCTGTAGACTCCGGTACATGGTCAGTTTCTGTGAGCTGATGATATCGTTCTTCCAGTCACTGACATACCTCTCCTGGCGTTCGTCTACCATCTTCCTTGTTCCGGCTTTTGTCAGGTTGTTGTGATTGGTGTTTTGGTCGGGTTGGGTTTGGCTGGGCTGTTCTGAGGGTCCTGGCTTTTCTGTTTCACCAACACGTATCTTTATGGTGATGGAAGCTTAGATTGCTCCAATGTAGGCGAGCCCGGAATGACAGCACCCTCTTCAGGACTGTTAAAGCCCAGTTACACACACAGGTAGTTGTACAGAGATTGTTCGCAGATCTCTGGTTGCAGTGAAATCATGGACACATTGTTACATTTGTACACGGCCACAAAATGGAACAATGTGTCCATGATTTCACTGCAACCAGAGATCTGCGAACAATCTCTTCCCAATTATGTGTGTGTAACTGGGCCTTTAGGTATAGAGGGAATCTGCCCAGCTCGGCCCGACAAGCACTGTTGGAGGTGCCCAAATGGACCCGGAGAAGGGGCTTACAGAATTCCAGGTGGAATATTTCTGTTGGGCTGGAATCCCACCTTGACCAGTCCGGGTAGGTGTGAGGACCCCAGACTTTGCTGCTATACAGGAGGATTGGGGCGATGATAGAGTCAAAGATTTTTAACCAGACCCTCACTGGGGACTTCAGATGATAGAGTTTCCTTCGGATTGCAGAGAAGGTTTTGCAGACCTGGTCTTTCAGGGTCTCTATGGCTTATTTGAAGCTCCCTGACCGGTGAATCTCTAGGCTCAGGTAGGTATATTTGTCTGTTGCTGTAAGGGCACAGTTGTAGAGGACAAATGAAGGGTGCTGGTCTGATCTTCGCTTTCTCCCATGGAACACCAAGATGTTGGTTTTCTTTAGGTTGACCAGTAGTGCCCACATAGAGCTAAATTTCTCTAAGATTTTCAGGTTGTCTTGGAGGCCTTTCTCAGTTGGTGACAGCAGCAGCAGGTAATCTACATACAGCAAGAATTTCACCTGAGCATCGTGGAGGGCGAGACCTGGTGCTGTGGAAGATTCCAGAGCAGTAGCCAGCTCGTTGATGTAAATGTTGAAGAGCGTTGGACTTAAGGCCGGGTTACACACTGCGATGTCCCAGCGATCCGACCAACGATCGGGATCGCTGGGACATCGCTATATGATCGCTGGCGAGCTGTCACACAGGCAGACTCACCAGCGAGAACGCTGGTAACCAGGGTATACATCGGGTAACCAAGCATAGCGGTGCACTTAGTTACCCCATGTTTACCCTGGTTACCATGTCCCAGTGTGTACTGTGCGGCGCTGGGCATCGTCCGGGAGGTTGTTGATCATTGGTCTCCCGCTGTCACACACGCCGATGCTGGCCGCCCTGCGGGAGACCAACGATCGAAAAACGGCCCTGGTCATTCCGCAACGATCAGCCATCAGCGAGCTGATCGCTGATTGTTGCAGGATGTCACACGTAGAGACATCACTACAAGGTCGCTGCAGCGTCACAAGTTGCAGCGACATCGTTAACGAGGTCGACACGTGTAAACCGGCCTTTAGGCTGCAGCCTTGTCTGACTCCACGGCTCTGCTGGTAATAAACTGTTCTTTTACCGTTCACACTCACGCTGCAGAGGTTCTCTGTGCAGGAGCTTTTGATGACATCATAGGTTTTTCCTCCTATTCCGCTTTCCAGCAGTTTCAGGAATAAGCCCGGGTGCCACACCGAATCAAAGGCCTTTTTAAAGTGCGGTGGTTCGGTATGAACTCTGCTTGGCTCTTGCTGAGGACATTATGCTCAGTGAGGAACCTGTGGATCCTCTTGTTCAGGATGCTGTTGAACAGTTTTCCCAGGTTGCTGCTGACACATATGCCTCTGTAGTTGGCTGGGTCATACCTGTCCATATTCTTGTGGATGGGTGTGATGAGGCCTTGGATCTAGGTACGAGGGAAGTAGCTGGCACATAGCACAATATTGAAGAGTTTGACCATTGCAGCCTGTATTTCTGGTGGGCTGTACTCCAGCATTTCGGTAGGATTCCATCCAGGGCACCGGCTTTTCTACATCTTATGGTAGAGATTCTCTCTGCTAATTCCTGTAATGTAATTTGTGTATTCACAGGGTTTTGGAAATATTTGATTTTTTTCCTCCATTGCTTTTAGTTTTGCCATTATGTTTTCCTGTTCTTGGCTTAGTCCTTCCTTTGGGATGTGTCTTTATAGTGGTCTCTGAAGTACTGGAGCCAGATGTTGCCATTTTGGATATAGGTGTTGTTTTTCTTGTCTTTTGTACCCATGTGGTTCCATAGTTTCCAGAAGGAGTTTTCTTGGAGGGCATCTTGGGAGTTGGTTAAGCTTGGTAGAGCTGTTACTCTGCTTCTTCCTCCTGAGGAAAGTTTTGTACTGCCTTTGTATGGTTTCATAGGCTTCCCTCAGACCCGGGTGGTTGGGGTCTCTGTTTCTTGTTTGAGGCTGTTCTCAGAGTTATCCGTACGGCTTTACATTCTTTGTCAAACCAACCATTGATCTGTGTTTCTTTTGGTCTCTTGAAGTTGGACTTTTTTAATATATCGTTGAGGTCATTTGCAGCTTGACTCACTCCCGCTGGGTTAGGCTTGTACTCGTAGTTGTATAAGTGGTGGAGCATTTAAGTGGTGGAGCATCCGTTGTATTTCAGGTCTGCTGGGAGCCTCTTTATACTTTAATGCCAACATTTTGGACCATTTATAGGTTGGAGGCCAATTGAAGAGGTCGCTCTGCTGTGGCTTTTGAGTGGATGTTTCTTTGTAGATTTCATGTCAGAAGTTGGTTGGGGTTTCTGAAGGTGCTTTTGGGGGGGGTGACTATGAAGGCGCTGTTTTTGCCGGGTTCAGATCTAAAAATGGCATAATCTATACACACCCCTTACATGGGAGTTTTGTGTATAAACCCTTCCCAAAGAGTCACCCTTGCTTCGTCCCTTGAGAATATTTAAGTCCTTTAAAATTCTTTTATACGTTCAGGGCTTTTTACCACTTTTGTTGACTGTTTGCATGCGGTTTCTTTTTGGGTGTATTTAGTCTTGGGTGTCATTCTCTGCTCCCAAAATAGGGAGAGGTTTCCATCCCCTGGTCAGGATTTTTCTTCCTCTCCCCCTGTTCCCGCAATGAGGTCTCCAAAAATAAGAAATTTGTCCCGGGTTTGATAAATTTTGCGGCTTCTCTTTGCAAGATCTCAAAGCAGTCTGGGGTTGAAGTTGTAGGGGCTCTGGGAGTGGGATATAGGTGGTACAGAGATGGACCCAGGGTGAGGTGAGGATAGAGCTGCTGTTTTTGTTTTCCCTATGAGGCTGTCTCCCCTTTCACCCGGTTTTTGTTCTGGTGGAGCCCCCTCTTTAAAAGCATACCAAAATTTTCCCCCTGATCTCCGGCCCATATTCTGTAAGGAGGGGGCCAGTGACAAAGGGGGCCCGTCCCCCCCCCTGCTGCATGGCAAACTAAAAAGCGCACTGAATGCAACATGTCTGCTGCATTCAGGGAAGGGGTCTCCCATGTGTCTGTGTGCTGTGTACCCCCAGATATAGCCTTTGCAAAATTTGCAGTTAGAAGCCATGGAGGCAGCTTGATTGACTGTGGGCCCTTCCCTCCCCCCTTGCCCCTGTGTGCTTTATGATTT
>JARQOC010000007.1:165823789-165860717 GCA_033576535.1 Allobates femoralis | reverse complement strand
GAGGAAACAGAGTGAAGAGGCTCAGTATGGAGAAGGGAGAGTGTGAAGAAGGGGGTTCAGAATGGAGAGGGAACAGTGTAAAGAAGGGGAACAGAATCGAGAGGGGACACAGTGAAGAAGGATCTCAATAATGAGAGGGAGGATGGTGTGACAAGGGGGCTCAGTAGGAAGAGATGACAGTGTGAAGGAGGGGAGGGTTCAGTATGGAGAGGGTCTCGTAGCTTCAAGAAGATAAGACACCAATAGGTGAATAAATGATGATTTATTTGGCAATATGGCAGCAATTCAGCATGTGAATAGGTTTTGACCTACATTCAACCGTCATCAGCTCCCAGATTGCTTAAGGAAGGCTGCCTGGGAGTGAGGGTGCAAATACAGGTATGGTGATGGTTTTGTTGAAGTATTTATGTACAAACGGTGGTTCTGGTGCTGTATTCATCTACTGAAAGGTGGTTCTTTTGCTGAATTCATGTACTGAGGTGATTGGTGATATATTCACGTATGAATGATGGTTCTGGTGCTGAATTCATATACCGATGGTGGTTCTGGTGCTGTATGCATGTCATAGTGGTGGTTCTTATTCTGTAATAATCTTTCATTTTGTAAGACCCATTACTGATCTATTGTCAAGTCTGTCTGCCATCAGTTGCCCATATAGACAACCTAAAGACTGAAAATATGGCCGCCTGAATAAGGTCATATATATTAGCCAAACAAGTGTTTGGCTGAAACCCTCCATTTTAGAAAGCTAATCACTTGTTCAGCCACCAACTTTCTGCCTGATTCTTCCATATACAGGAGCCATTGTGTTATTTATGAGTTGGCCACTACCAGACATCCCTCATGGTAGCTTATTGCTCATTATTACACATAGTTTATAGACATCTATGGTTTGATTTCTTTGTCCATGTGGATTGGATGGGCTGTTACTAACATCTGATGAGAAATTCATGTCAATGGCACCCAAAGAAATAAATTTACTTAGAAAATTGGTGGTGACGTGTTGAATACTTATTTCACCTGCTGTATATATACACCACCCCCTCATTGTAGAGTATATATGGAGCATGATATGTGCTTGATATCAGACATATACATCAATATAATTATTAACAGGGATATTCATGGGTGAGAACTAGCCATATGTATCTACTACTACAACTGTCATTAAAGCAATGATGAAGCAATGCTGGGGGTGGTAGTACTCACCGGAGGTGCAGAATGACTTCATCAATGTGAGAAATCTGCAGCTTGGCCCGAAGCTCCTCCAGGTCATCTTCTATACTCGAGCTGGTAGATAGTGCGGAGCCGGATCTAATGGGAGAACGCAGGACTGTGAGCGGTGTGTAGCCATAGAACTTTCCAGAATCTGCAGCAGCCGCACATCACTGAATCCCCCATTCTTCGGGATTCCCCATGTTCCCAAAGATCCAGCTTATTCTAAGGGTACCGTCACATCTGGCGACCTCGTCGGCGATTTTATAGGCGATGCGTCACCTAATGTAAATAGGCGAGGGTGACGCATTTGAGTGGTCGCCTGGTTTCTCAGCACTGCTCTGAAACCAGGCGACCACTCTGGGACCATGTATACACATCGCCCCATGTAAACGGGGGATGGCGATCTCACAGGCGATGGGAGCCACAGGCTCCCATGTTACAGCATCGCCGCTGGGGTTTTTAGACACCCCAGCGACGATGCCGCCTGTAAGATCGCCGGTAAGTCGCCGGAGGTGTCGCCGCATGGAAACATGCGACAGCGACGCTGGCGGGGCGCCAAAAACATGCGCGCTCCCGCCCGTCGCCGACGACATCTCCGGCGATGTCACCTGGTGTGACGGTAGCCTTTAGGATCCATCATGCTCTCATATAGTTCTGCAGAGGTCCTGCTTACTCACCGCTCGCTCATAGCTCTGCTCCCTGATGGAGGACGGCTCCGCTCCCTGGACCTCGCTCTGCTCTCCAGGAGCCCAGATCCCATCACAAAGGACAACACCCTTGAGTTGTATTTGCAGAGAGCCTGATCCTCGTCTCTGGGTCAAAAACACAAATGTGACCATAAGATTGAGATTAAATGTAGATGTGACACACATGGCATTAGGGACACACACATCTATCTCTGCCCCTATAGATATATATCGCTATATATAACCATACCACAGTACAGCACCAAGAAGACATGTAGAACGATGGAGATGAAGTCACCAATCTGCAAATGATGGATGCTACTTTATCACAACCTCCGGATGTCTCCAGTCTGGAGTCTGAGCACTCGTGCAAAAATCCCAGCACTTCCAGCCTCGGCCGCCATCACTGAGGTTATTAATGGGCGTCTGAGGAAGGTTCTGCGCTGAATGAACAAATCTGCCGCCAATAGCTCCTGTGTAATCAATCACCAATGACGTTCAGATATGCTTGATGTAGAACAAAGATGCTGAAGCCACGGCAGACAAGTCTGGAGATGCTGCAGACATGGAAGACAAGTCTGGAGACTCTGCACCATGGGAGAACGTTTAAGCCACGCAAGCAGCTCACAGTAGTACAAGAACATGCGGCCTGGTAAATGTAAGCAGGTTAGGGGCAGATGGGGCAGATGGGGCTGTGGATTTGGTTAGGATTATTGGTGTTCTCAATGTTGAGAAATCCCAGCAGACACTTCTTCGTCATGTGATCTCATCAGGAGGCGTCTGGTTAGCTCCAAATTTATTCAGCAGCCGGACAACAACCCCCAACATCCAGCCTATGTCAGTAAGAATGAGGATTCATGGAGGTGATGATCCACAGAGTGACGATCTCACATCATCACCTTTGTCTGGGATCATGAAGGATCCGCACAAGTCTCATACACCGAAGATTGGGGGGACAGGTTTCCAAAATGTTGGGAACAATCTCCTGTCGAGCTCCTCACAAACCAATGTACAAGTGATAAGAAGTGATGGAGGAGATGGGCGATCACCGACTACTGAGCACAGAACAGAGGAGACGGGCGATCACTGACTACTGAGCACAGAAGAGACAGGTGATCACAGAATACTGAGCACAGAGGAGACAGGCGATCACAGAATACTGAGCACAGAGGAGACGGGCAATCACCAAATACTGAGCACAGAGGAGACGGGCGATCGCCAAATACTGAGCACAGAGGAGACGGGCGATCGCCAAATATCTGAGCACAGAGGAGACGGTCGATCACCGAATACTGAGCACAGAGGAGACGGTCGATCACCGAATACTGAGCACAGAGGAGACGGTCAATCACCGAATACTGAGCACAGAGGAGACGGGCGATCACCAAATACTGAGCACAGAGGAGACGGGCAATCACCAAATACTGAGCACAGAGGAGACGGGCAATCACCGAATACTGAGCACAGAGGAGACGGTCAATCACCGAATACTGAGCACAGAGGAGACGGTCAATCACCGAATACTGAGCACAGAGGAGACGGGCAATCACCAAATACTGAGCACAGAGGAGACGGGCGATCACCGAATACTGAGCACAGAGGAGACGGTCAATCACCGAATACTGAGCACAGAGGAGACGGTCGATCACCGAATACTGAGCACAGAGGAGACGGTCGATCACCGAATACTGAGCACAGAGGAGACGGTCGATCACCGAATACTGAGCACAGAGGAGACGGTCAATCACCGAATACTGAGCACAGAGGAGACGGTCAATCACCGAATACTGAGCACAGAGGAGACGGTCAATCACCGAATACTGAGCACAGAGGAGACGGTCAATCACCGAATACTGAGCACAGAGGAGACGGTCAATCACCGAATACTGAGCACAGAGGAGACGGTCAATCACCGAATACTGAGCACAGAGGAGACGGTCAATCACCGAATACTGAGCACAGAGGAGACGGGCGATCACCGAATACTGAGCACAGAGGAGACGGGCGATCACCGAATACTGAGCACAGAGGAGACGGGCGATCACCGAATACTGAGCACAGAGGAGACGGGCGATCACCGAATACTGAGCACAGAGGAGACGGGCGATCACCGAATACTGAGCACAGAGGAGACGGGCGATCACCGAATACTGAGCACAGAGGAGACGGGCGATCACCGAATACTGAGCACAGAGGAGACGGGCGATCACCGAATACTGAGCACAGAGGAGACGGGCGATCACCGAATACTGAGCACAGAGGAGACGGGCGATCACCGAATACTGAGCACAGAGGAGACGGTGCGATCACCGAATACTGAGCACAGAGGAGACGGGCGATCACCGAATACTGAGCACAGAGGAGACGGGCGATCACCGAATACTGAGCACAGAGGAGACGGGCGATCACCGAATACTGAGCACAGAGGAGACGGGCAATCACCGAATACTGAGCACAGAGGAGACGGGCGATCACCCAATACTGAGCACAGAGGAGACGGGCGATCACCAATACTGAGCACAGAGGAGACGGGCGATCACCCAATACTGAGCACAGAGGAGACGGGCGATCAACGAATACTGAGCACAGAGGATATGGGTGGTCACCGAATGCTGAAGATGGAGAAGACAGGCAGTTATTGAATACTGAGGGGATTTACATTTTTCTTCTTCAGTATCATCTTCTATCTCGGAGGTTCATCTTTGTGCAGCACTATTTCCTCGTATGATACTTTTGCACGGTTCGGTATAGTCGTATGTACTGGTGACTGTTATATCTCCAGTGATTGCATACGGTGTAACCTCCACCTAAGGTGATTACCAGTAAAGTGGATCATGGGGATCAGACTAGATTGCCGCTCGTTGATCACTTACACATAAGATGCTTTCCTTATGGATTATCCACCGGTTATAATGTTCTTACCTTTCTCCTTCGTCTGCAGCTACAGAATGACCAGAGTCCAGAGCATATATACCATACAGAACATCAGAATACACAAGAGTCACAATATACAGGTCTAAATACGTGTAAAACGTGTCAAGGACGCGAGCGGAGACGTACCCGGACGACTGTATCGGGGGCGCAAGGGGAGACGTGCCCGGACGACCGCACCTGCGGGCACGAGCGAAGATGTGCTGAATGAAAGATACAGAAGTCTCCTGGGAACGTGTTGTCTCATCTTCACTACTTTCTTCCTGTCACATATCTCAGGGGGTCCTCTCAACACCTTCTGGAGGGGGGGCCTCACATTTCCAGGGTAGGGGCCGGGGTCCCATTGTTTTCACTGCATCCATCATGGTGCACAATGGGCTCAGTTAATGGATTTACGGCTTTTGCTTTTACACAGTAACAAAGACTGTAGAAAGTAATTTGCCAACTTGTCCCACTGTGACTTTATGGGGTTTTTGTCTTTATGGTGTTTTGTTGGGACATTTCTTCACAGTAGAAAAGGAGAATTCATTATTATTATTCTGGGGACGCGGCTTTCCCAGCAATTAAAATATGCGTCAAAAGAACCCACAAAGCGAGAAGTTACCAGAGCGACATTCCTCATCTGTAAGAGTGTTCCTATACGTAATGGGGATGCAGACAAGGAACCAAAGACCCCACAGAAGAGACGTGGGAGGAAGGGACGCACAGAAAAACAGACGGATCACAAATGATCTCTGCCGAGCACAGGGAGCACTGGGCCACCTCCACCACGGAAAAATGCAACGAGCGGTGAGGAACAACATAATCCACCAGTACTAATATTAGGGTCAGGTGAGCAACGGTATAACCTACAAGCACCAATGTCTGGACAGTTGAGGAATGACGTGATCTAACAGCACGAATATTAGGGACAGGCGAGGAACAACGTAACCTACCAGCACTAATGCAAGGGATAATGGGGTAAAAAGTCTCATAAGTCCCTTGTGTATTTGCAGTGGATGTAGCGGAGCTAAGTGTGCACAGTTTGGCGTACCTCACATCCCATACCCTGCACCTTGGCCAGTTATTATGTAAACCAATCATCAGATGCCTGTTTGGGGGTCGGGGTCTTCTATGCGGTGAGCGCAGCATGAGGCCACGTGAGGAGGATTTTTCTCTTCAAGGACGAGGTGTCCTGGAGACAAATCTGCGTTAAATGTGTGGAGATGACGTAGTTTGAATTCCCACAGACTCCCATGGAAACGTGACGGTGTCTGGCCATAGTGAGGGAGGGGAGATCTATGGGTGCAGAACTGTGGGGACATTCCAATGCATTTATATCAACTCAAAAATTAAAAGTAAAACGCGGTGATATTCATCGGTGTCACGCGGCCATTGTTTTCTGGATGGGTGGCTGGCAGTGTGGTCCCCCATAAATGATATAACACTGATGGGAGTGGGGACCCTGTACCCAATCTGAGGGGCAGGGTGCAACACTGGATGGAGTCTGCGGGGAAAAAAAGACATGAGCTGAATACCCTGGTACTCACCGACCCTGGTGCCGAGCCATCGCCCGCACACTGAGGAGCAGCATACGGATCTCCTGGGTCACCATGTCCTTTATCACCGGAGGGTCGGCCAGGATGGAGCAGCGGCTGGTGGCCCGACTCTGGGCGGAGGATGGGCAGATGTCTCGGCACAGCTCCAGTAGAATTGCAACCTACATAGACAGAAAATCAGCACCTAAGATTTAATGGGATCACAAGAGGTTCTTTACTGCCCAAGACACAATGTGACCGCATAATGTATACCAAGAAGCCACGTCAGGGCCCTAAGTATACAATGTGACAACATAATATATACTGAGAAGCCACACCAGGGCCCTACTAACTAAGGATACATTATGTGGTCACATTGTATACTCAGAAGCCACATAAGTGCCCTATGACTAAGGATACAATGTGACACCGTAATGTAAACTGAGAAGCCACACCAGGGCTCTATTGACTAAGGATACAATGTGACAACATAATATATACTGAGAAGCCACACCAGGGCCCTACTGACTAAGGATACATTATGTGGTCACATTGTATACTCAGAAGCCACATAATCTATGACTAAGGATACAATGTGACACCATAATGTATACTGAGAAGCCACACAAGGGCTCTATTGACTAAGGATACAATGTGACAACATAATATATACTGAGAAGCCACAACAGGGCTCTACTGACTAAGAATACAATGTGACCACATAATGTTTACTGATAAGCCACCCAAGGTGTAATGACCATTTTTAATGCATGTCATGGGTAAATATTCTTAATTTGGTCAGATGTATTGTTCTGTCATTTGTCAGCTCATAATTGTTAAGTCATTGTTTCTTGCCAAACTATTCTGAGCCCCCATTGCTTCTGGATTGCTAACATAATGTAATTTACCCCAGCCCCCTTGTGTCTACATTACTCAAAAGGAAATTATGCATTTGGATTGAAATGCCAACTAATAAGTGCACAGCCTTATTGCACTAATCCTGTAAAACTACAATACTCTGAGGTGAGTGCTCGGGATATAGAAAGAAAGAAAAAAAAAAAACAGACTGCTTCAGTCACCAGTAGTTCATATGCTACATGACTTCAACTTAGGGGCTTTGGTTCCGGTTAGAAGACCATAACCTCAGAGTAAGAATCTCGGTTCCAGCTGCCAGGGTAACATCGTTTCATCATATCCTGCATGGCCTCAGTCTAGGAGCTTTGGGTCTGACTAGAGGGGCACCAAAACTAGGTTATATTCTGTAGACATTCAGCCTAGGATATTTGGATTTGGCTGGAAGAAATCCAGGTTGGGACAATTTGGTCACCAGGCTACAAACTTTGCTGTGCCCAGTTAGCTTCCTAATCTTGCCTCGATTCCTTTGTTGGTGGGTGCCCACAGAAAGCGGGGTGCTGCTGAATTGGCATAGTTGGCTCTGGAAGCCCCAAAGGCACGAATATTCTAAACCCTGGTGAGCCAGCAGAAGGGTGAGACTCTGTTGCCTGTTACATTGTGTGTTTTGCTTGGTATGTGTTATATGCCTTTGACTGTTGGGGATCCAATAAAGTCTTACCATTGTATGGATCCCTCACCCCGTATTGTCCGAGTTGTGTTCCGCCAACAGTTAAGGAGTTTGGGCATTTAGTTGGGATAAGACCTCGCCCATGCAGTCTTTCTAAAGGCAGACATACCAGCAGACGAGAGCACCCACTGACCCCGTGTCTCCACAAGAGAGTCCTACTGACTAAGGTTACAATGTTACCACATAATGTATATTAAGAAGCCACACCAGGGTCCTGCTGACTATGGATGCAATCTGACCACATAGGATAATCACCGGATATGCTACACAATCTGCTATTCAAGGTATGATCCTATATAAACAGCGGGGGAAATAAATATTGAACATGTCACCAATTGTCTAAGTACATTTATTTCTATAAGTGCTATTGACAAGAATTTCTCACCAGATATCAGTAACAACCTATCCAATACTCAAAGGCAAAGAAATAAACAATGAATGTCCATAAATTATGTATAAAAATGACACAGGGAAAACGTTTTGAACATACGAAAAAAAAAGGATGCAAAAAAGCTGCAGTCTATCAATAATTAGAAAGCAATCCTGCCACTTAGTGATAATATTATCAGCTAGTTCAACTGATGGCCTATATAAAGGAATCTCATTACCAAGGTGCCACACAAGAAATATATCATGATGGGTAAAACCAGTGAGCCAACTCAAGACCTTTATAACCTGTTGTAAAATACACTGATGGCATTAGTTGCCGAAGAATTTCTAAACTACTGAAGTATCCAGGGAGTTCTGCTGAGGCCATAATCTGGAAATGGAAAGAACATCATTTCACCATAAACCTACCACAACCCATTGCTAACCGCAAGATTACACACAGCTGTGATAATTGCAAAAGGGGGAGAAAAGAGAGGTACTAAAAATACAGGGTGCCCACATTTTTACATTGGCCCATTTACATTTTTAAAAATGAAAAAAAGAAAAGATTCCTTTTAGGCAAAAAAAAGTAATGTGGAAATGTGTCACCTTTATCGTTATACCTATTAGAGATCATTTCATCTATCTTCAACCTGCTGAACTGTTCACAATAACAGGAATTCTGTCCAGGCGTGCGCAAACGTTTACATGGGGATACATAAAATGGGTCCGTGTAAATCAGGGGTGGGGAACCTCAGGCCCCAGGGCCGCCCTCGATGACTTTTTTGCGGCTCCCAGGCAGATACCTGGGGACCGCAGAGCTCAGACTGGCAGCCGCATTTTGCCGACTGCCTGTTCTTTAAATCCATCTCTCCAGTGATCTCTATGCCCCAGCCTCGGCCCTCCCAGTCATCTCTATGCCCCAGCCTCGGCCCTTCCCCAGTCATCTCTATGCCCCAGCCTCGGCCCCCCCCCAGTCATCTCTATGCCCCAGCCTCGGCCCCCCCCCAGTCATCTCTATGCCCCAGCCTCGGCCCCCCCCCCAGTCATCTCTATGCCCCAGCCTCGGCCCCCCCCAGTCATCTCTATGCCCCAGCCTCGGCCCCCCCCCAGTCATCTCTATGCCCCAGCCTCGGCCCCCCCCAGTCATCTCTATGCCCCAGCCTCGGCCCCCCCCCAGTCATCTCTATGCCCCAGCCTCGGCCCCCCCCCCAGTCATCTCTATGCCCCAGCCTCGGCCCCCCCCCCAGTCATCTCTATGCCCCAGCCTCGGCCCCCCCCCCAGTCATCTCTATGCCCCAGCCTCGGCCCCCCCCCAGTCATCTCTATGCCCCAGCCTCGGCCCCCCCAGTCATCTCTATGCCCAGCCTCGGCCCCCCCCAGTCATCTCTATGCCCCAGCCTCGGCCCCCCCCAGTCATCTCTATGCCCCAGCCTCGGCCCCCCCAGTCATCTCTATGCCCCAGCCTCGGCCTCCCCAGTTATCTCTATGCCCCAGCCTCGGCGTCCCCAGTGAGGTATATGCTCCAAGTCTCTCCAGCAGTTGAGAAGCAACATGATCAATATCACCCACGCGAAAGAGAACCACTACAGTAGGGGTGAGTTGATTGTTCACCAAATATAGCGGGTAATTTTCAAGTTGATAATTTTGTGCGGCCCCGAAAAATGGTATAAATTTCCAAATGGCCCCCGACAGAAAAATGGTTCCCCGCCCCTGGTGTAAACAGAGAGGCCGGGCACTACTACCTAGACTACTGACTATTTCAGTCGGATTAGGGTTACTGATGCCCTGGAGTTGAACACTTTGCAGAGAAATCCGTCTTATAAACATCTTTAGAAAAGAAAAAAAATATGTACATATATATGTACAGGAGGATACCCCATATAGCAGATATATACATGTACAGGAGGATACCCCATATAGCAGATATATACATGTACAGGAGCATACCCCATATAGCAGATATATACGGTACATGTACAGGAGGATACCCCATATAGCAGATATATACATGTGCAGGAGGATACCCCATATAGCAGATATATACATGTACAGGAGGATACCCCATATAGCAGATATATACATGTACAGGAGGATACCCCATATAGCAGATATATACATGTACAGGAGCATACCCCATATAGCAGATATATACATGTGCAGGAGGATACCCCATATAGCAGATATATACATGTACAGGAGGATACCCCATATAGCAGATATATACATGTACAGGAGCATACCCCATATAGCAGATATATACGGTACATGTACAGGAGGATACCCCATATAGCAGATATATACATGTGCAGGAGGATACCCCATATAGCAGATATATACATGTACAGGAGGATACCCCATATAGCAGATATATACATGTACAGGAGCATACCCCATATAGCAGATATATACGGTACATGTACAGGAGGATACCCCATATAGCAGATATATACATGTGCAGGAGGATACCCCATATAGCAGATATATACATGTACAGGAGGATACCCCATATAGCAGATATATACATGTACAGGAGCATACCCCATATAGCAGATATATACGGTACATGTACAGGAGGATACCCCATATAGCAGATATATACATGTGCAGGAGGATACCCCATATAGCAGATATATACATGTACAGGAGGATACCCCATATAGCAGATATATACATGTACAGGAGGATACCCCATATAGCAGATATATATATATATATATGTACAGGAGCACACCCCGTATGGGGGATATATGCCGTATGTATGGGAGCATACCCTGTAGAGGAGATAGATAGATAGATAGATAGATAGATAGATAGATAGATAGATAGATAGATAGATAGATAGATAGATAGATAGATAGATAGATAGATACATAGATAAGAAACAAAAAATTCACTGCTGCACTCAATCTAACCAAAAAGTGTATGCTAATAAGCAAATGGTTTGAGAAAAAAATTGAAACATCCGTTTCTTTCTAAAAAACTCAATACTCACTTTTTTATTAAAAACCGGGGCTCTTGGTACACCCATTGGCCAATGTATGCCTGCCCTCCGGCCACTTCTCGGCGGCCCCGGGGTCCGGAGGGTCCTGCGCTGACATCCCTGCCAGATCCTTGTCCGTGGACTCCCTGGTCCTTCTGACCTCATCCTGATCCCTGAGCACCTGGGCCCGGTGGGGGTGCAATCTACAGCTGGGTGGAGCCAGCCACTCCACCTTGTCTGATATATACTAGGGAAAAAAAACTGCAATGCACTCGCTACATTGTGCGAGAGGTGCAAGCTGTGTCGCTGGATCAACAAGAAACAAAAAATTCACTGCTGCACTCAATCTAACCAAAAAGTGTATGCTAATAAGCAAATGGTTTGAGAAAAAAAATTGAAACATCCGTTTCTTTCTCCACCCAGCTGTAGATTGCACCCCCACCGGGCCCAGGTGCTCAGGGATCAGGATGAGGTCAGAAGGACCAGGGAGTCCACGGACAAGGATCTGGCAGGGATGTCAGCGCAGGACCCTCCGGACCCCGGGGCCGCCGAGAAGTGGCCGGAGGGCAGGCATACATTGGCCAATGGGTGTACCAAGAGCCCCGGTTTTTAATAAAAAATGAGTATTGAGTTTTTTAGAAAGAAACGGATGTTTCAATTTTTTTTTCTCAAACCATTTGCTTATTAGCATACACTTTTTGGTTAGATTGAGTGCAGCAGTGAATTTTTTGTTTCTTGTTGATCCAGCGACACAGCTTGCACCTCTCGCACAATGTAGCGAGTGCATTGCAGTTTTTTTTCCCTAGTATATATCAGACAAGGTGGAGTGGCTGGCTCCACCCAGCTGTAGATTGCACCCCCACCGGGCCCAGGTGCTCAGGGATCAGGATGAGGTCAGAAGGACCAGGGAGTCCACGGACAAGGATCTGGCAGGGATGTCAGCGCAGGACCCTCCGGACCCCGGGGCCGCCGAGAAGTGGCCGGAGGGCAGGCATACATTGGCCAATGGGTGTACCAAGAGCCCCGGTTTTTAATAAAAAAGTGAGTATTGAGTTTTTTAGAAAGAAACGGATGTTTCAATTTTTTTCTCAAACCATTTGCTTATTAGCATACACTTTTTGGTTAGATTGAGTGCAGCAGTGAATTTTTTGTTTCTTGTTGATCCAGCAACACAGCTTGCACCTCTCGCACAATGTAGCGAGTGCATTGCAGTTTTTTTTCCCTAGTATATATCAGACAAGGTGGAGTGGCTGGCTCCACCCAGCTGTAGATTGCACCCCCACCGGGCCCAGGTGCTCAGGGATCAGGATGAGGTCAGAAGGACCAGGGAGTCCACGGACAAGGATCTGGCAGGGATGTCAGCGCAGGACCCTCCGGACCCCGGGGCCGCCGAGAAGTGGCCGGAGGGCAGGCATACATTGGCCAATGGGTGTACCAAGAGCCCCGGTTTTTAATAAAAAAGTGAGTATTGAGTTTTTTAGAAAGAAACGGATGTTTCAATTTTTTTCTCAAACCATTTGCTTATTAGCATACACTTTTTGGTTAGATTGAGTGCAGCAGTGAATTTTTTGTTTCTTGTTGATCCAGCGACACAGCTTGCACCTCTCGCACAATGTAGCGAGTGCATTGCAGTTTTTTTTCCCTAGTATATATCAGACAAGGTGGAGTGGCTGGCTCCACCCAGCTGTAGATTGCACCCCCACCGGGCCCAGGTGCTCAGGGATCAGGATGAGGTCAGAAGGACCAGGGAGTCCACGGACAAGGATCTGGCAGGGATGTCAGCGCAGGACCCTCCGGACCCCGGGGCCGCCGAGAAGTGGCCGGAGGGCAGGCATACATTGGCCAATGGGTGTACCAAGAGCCCCGGTTTTTAATAAAAAAGTGAGTATTGAGTTTTTTAGAAAGAAACGGATGTTTCAATTTTTTTCTCAAACCATTTGCTTATTAGCATACACTTTTTGGTTAGATTGAGTGCAGCAGTGAATTTTTTGTTTCTTGTTGATCCAGCGACACAGCTTGCACCTCTCGCACAATGTAGCGAGTGCATTGCAGTTTTTTTTCCCTAGTATATATCAGACAAGGTGGAGTGGCTGGCTCCACCCAGCTGTAGATTGCACCCCCTCCGGGCCCAGGTGCTCAGGGATCAGGATGAGGTCAGAAGGACCAGGGAGTCCACGGACAAGGATCTGGCAGGGATGTCAGCGCAGGACCCTCCGGACCCCGGGGCCGCCGAGAAGTGGCCGGAGGGCAGGCATACATTGGCCAATGGGTGTACCAAGAGCCCCGGTTTTTAATAAAAAAGTGAGTATTGAGTTTTTTAGAAAGAAACGGATGTTTCAATTTTTTTCTCAAACCATTTGCTTATTAGCATACACTTTTTGGTTAGATTGAGTGCAGCAGTGAATTTTTTGTTTCTTGTTGATCCAGCGACACAGCTTGCACCTCTCGCACAATGTAGCGAGTGCATTGCAGTTTTTTTTCCCTAGTATATATCAGACAAGGTGGAGTGGCTGGCTCCACCCAGCTGTAGATTGCACCCCCACCGGGCCCAGGTGCTCAGGGATCAGGATGAGGTCAGAAGGACCAGGGAGTCCACGGACAAGGATCTGGCAGGGATGTCAGCGCAGGACCCTCCGGACCCCGGGGCCGCCGAGAAGTGGCCGGAGGGCAGGCATACATTGGCCAATGGGTGTACCAAGAGCCCCGGTTTTTAATAAAAAAGTGAGTATTGAGTTTTTTAGAAAGAAACGGATGTTTCAATTTTTTTCTCAAACCATTTGCTTATTAGCATACACTTTTTGGTTAGATTGAGTGCAGCAGTGAATTTTTTGTTTCTTGTTGATCCAGCGACACAGCTTGCACCTCTCGCACAATGTAGCGAGTGCATTGCAGTTTTTTTTTCCCTAGTATATATCAGACAAGGTGGAGTGGCTGGCTCCACCCAGCTGTAGATTGCACCCCCACCGGGCCCAGGTGCTCAGGGATCAGGATGAGGTCAGAAGGACCAGGGAGTCCACGGACAAGGATCTGGCAGGGATGTCAGCGCAGGACCCTCCGGACCCCGGGGCCGCCGAGAAGTGGCCGGAGGGCAGGCATACATTGGCCAATGGGTGTACCAAGAGCCCCGGTTTTTAATAAAAAAGTGAGTATTGAGTTTTTTAGAAAGAAACGGATGTTTCAATTTTTTTCTCAAACCATTTGCTTATTAGCATACACTTTTTGGTTAGATTGAGTGCAGCAGTGAATTTTTTGTTTCTTGTTGATCCAGCGACACAGCTTGCACCTCTCGCACAATGTAGCGAGTGCATTGCAGTTTTTTTTCCCTAGTATATATCAGACAAGGTGGAGTGGCTGGCTCCACCCAGCTGTAGATTGCACCCCCACCGGGCCCAGGTGCTCAGGGATCAGGATGAGGTCAGAAGGACCAGGGAGTCCACGGACAAGGATCTGGCAGGGATGTCAGCGCAGGACCCTCCGGACCCCGGGGCCGCCGAGAAGTGGCCGGAGGGCAGGCATACATTGGCCAATGGGTGTACCAAGAGCCCCGGTTTTTAATAAAAAAGTGAGTATTGAGTTTTTTAGAAAGAAACGGATGTTTCAATTTTTTTTTCTCAAACCATTTGCTTATTAGCATACACTTTTTGGTTAGATTGAGTGCAGCAGTGAATTTTTTGTTTCTTGTTGATCCAGCGACACAGCTTGCACCTCTCGCACAATGTAGCGAGTGCATTGCAGTTTTTTTTCCCTAGTATATATCAGACAAGGTGGAGTGGCTGGCTCCACCCAGCTGTAGATTGCACCCCCACCGGGCCCAGGTGCTCAGGGATCAGGATGAGGTCAGAAGGACCAGGGAGTCCACGGACAAGGATCTGGCAGGGATGTCAGCGCAGGACCCTCCGGACCCCGGGGCCGCCGAGAAGTGGCCGGAGGGCAGGCATACATTGGCCAATGGGTGTACCAAGAGCCCCGGTTTTTAATAAAAAAGTGAGTATTGAGTTTTTTAGAAAGAAACGGATGTTTCAATTTTTTTCTCAAACCATTTGCTTATTAGCATACACTTTTTGGTTAGATTGAGTGCAGCAGTGAATTTTTTGTTTCTTGTTGATCCAGCGACACAGCTTGCACCTCTCGCACAATGTAGCGAGTGCATTGCAGTTTTTTTTCCCTAGTATATATCAGACAAGGTGGAGTGGCTGGCTCCACCCAGCTGTAGATTGCACCCCCACCGGGCCCAGGTGCTCAGGGATCAGGATGAGGTCAGAAGGACCAGGGAGTCCACGGACAAGGATCTGGCAGGGATGTCAGCGCAGGACCCTCCGGACCCCGGGGCCGCCGAGAAGTGGCCGGAGGGCAGGCATACATTGGCCAATGGGTGTACCAAGAGCCCCGGTTTTTAATAAAAAAGTGAGTATTGAGTTTTTTAGAAAGAAACGGATGTTTCAATTTTTTTCTCAAACCATTTGCTTATTAGCATACACTTTTTGGTTAGATTGAGTGCAGCAGTGAATTTTTTGTTTCTTGTTGATCCAGCGACACAGCTTGCACCTCTCGCACAATGTAGCGAGTGCATTGCAGTTTTTTTTCCCTAGTATAGATAGATAGATAGATAGATAGATAGATATGGTAGCATACCCTGTATAGCAGATATATATGTATGGGAGCATACCCCGTGTAACAGATATATACGGTACCATATACACGAGACACAATGCACCAGCAGACCCCGTATAGCACAGTACAATGTACGGTTTCTCTGCTCTGGATCGGGGTGTCAGGTTTCAGGCGAGTTCTAGGAAAACGCAAAATCTTCTTCCAAGAAAATAGTTGTGGATTTTTAAGGCAGATTTACATGACTTAACCCTTGAGTGAGCATTCATAAGGCGGCAGAGTCATCAGTGCGCAGGGTAGGCCGAGTCACCAGTGCGCAGGGCGGCCACACTGGAGGCAGTGGTGGAGGAGGGTGCGTGGAACCGGCAGGTGGTGGTGGAGGAGGGTACAGGGAACCAGCAGGTGGTGGTGAAGGGTCCAGGGGGGCCAGCGGTTGGTTGTGAAGGAGGGTACAGGGGGGCCGGCAGGTGGTGGTGGAGGAGGGTGCAGGGAACCGGCAGGTGGTGGAGGAGGGTACAGGGGGGGCCGGCAGGTGGTGGTGGAGGAGGGTGCAGGGAATCGGCAGGTGGTGGTGGAGGAGAGTACAGGGGGGTCGGCAGCTGGTGGAGGGTACAGGGAACCGGCAGGTGGTGGAGGAGGAGGGTGGTGCTGGAGGAGGGTACAGGGGGGCCGGCAGCTGGTAGAGGGTACAGGGGGGCCAGCTGGTGGAGGAGGCAGGTATAGGGGGGCCGGCGGGTGGTTGTGAAGGAGGGTGCACGGAACCGGCAAGGTATTGGTGGAGGAGGGTGCGGGGGGCCCAGCAGGTGGTGGAGGAGGAGGGGCTGGCAGGAATGAGAGACGACAACTACAGACACAGACTACCAGACATCGTTATACATTCATACTGAACATGGGGAGGGGGGGGGGGGGTCAGGCAATGGAAATATGGGGGTGCAGAGAGCATAACCGTCCATTCCCCTGGATTCCTCCTGCCAGAGGGAAACCCCTGAGAAACAGTCCCAGAATGATGGATAGGAGTGCGTAAGAAACAAGGACACAATCCCAGCAGACGCAGAAGTTCAGGACCAAAATATCTCTTCTGGTATGAACTAATTACAGGGCTCCCTGTTCCCCCACAGCAGCACAGAGGAATGCTGAGGCCCCAGTCAGGTCCTCCCAGATCTATGTCCATACTATGTCAGTAGTTGGAGGCGATTCCTTTTGTGCTCCACGACTCCGATCTGCAGCGGGTGCCTTATTCATTCGTTATTTCGATGATGAACGTCACATTATTCCAAGAATTTATCTTTCATTGGACACAAAAGTCAGAAAAGGAGAAAGGAAGAATAATTAGTGGTTTGTGGTGAAGATGAAGTCGCCATAACTGCAGGAAGAACGACAACATAATAATATGTTTCACCAGAGAAGGGAGTGACCCCGAAGCACATGAGCCTGTGAGATGTACAGAGTCTGATCATAGCGGATCAGGGGAGCGGCAGAGCATGTCAGTCAATGTCAGCCTGCGTTGTGTACAGAGTCTGATCATAGCGGATCGGGGGAGCGGCGGAGCAAGTCAGTAACTGCCAGCCTGTGTTGTGTACAGAGTCTGATCATAGCGGACCGGGGGAGCGGTTAAGCAAGTCAATCACTGTCAGTCTGCGTTGTGTACAGAGTCTGATCATAGCGGACCAGGGGAGCGGCGGAGCATGTCAATCACTGCCAGCCTGCAATATCTAGAGTCTGAGCTTAGCGGACCGGGGGGGACTGATAGAGCACAGTCACTGTCAGCCTGTGAGATCTACAGAGTCTGATCATAGCAGGGCATGACAGTGGTGAGCACAATACAGGGTGAGGCAACCATGGGAGAAAAAAGGATTGGGGAAGCGTAAAGTAGTGTATGGAGAGCGGACAGGAGAGCATGGGAGGATCGGGGGGAGCATGCAGCACAGTGTACAGGGATTGGGGGGAGCACGCAGCACAGTGTATAGGGATCGGGGGGAGCACACAGCACAGTGTACAGGGATCGGGGGGGGGGGAGCACGCAGCACAGTGTACAGGGATCGGGGGGGAGCACGCAGCACAGTATACAGGGATCGGGGGGAGCACGCAGCACAGTGTACAGGGATCAGAGGAGCACACAGCACAGTGTACAGGGATCAGAGGAGCACACAGCACAGTGTACAGGGATCGGGGGGAGCACACAGCACAGTGTACAGGGATCGGGGGGAGCACACAGCACAGTGTACAGGGATCGGGGGGAGCACAGAACACAGTGTACAGGGATCGGGGGGAGCACAGAACACAGTGTACAGGGATCGGGGGGAGCACAGAACACAGTGTACAGGGATCGGGGGGAGCACAGAACACAGTGTACAGGGATCGGGGGGAGCACAGAACACAGTGTACAGGGATTGGGGGGGGGAGCACACAGCACAGTGTACAGGGATCGGGGGGAGCACACAGCACAGTGTACAGGGATCGGGGGAGCACACAGCACAGTGTACAGGGATCGGGGGGGAGCACAGAACACCGTGTACAGGGATCGGGGGGAGCACAGTGTACAGGGATCGGGGGGAGCACAGTGTACAGGGATCGGGGGGAGCACAGTGTACAGGGATCGGGGGGAGCACACAGCACAGTGTACAGGGATCGGGGGGGAGCACAGAACACAGTGTACAGGGATCGGGGGGAGCACAGAACACAGTGTACAGGGATTGGGGGGGGGGGGGGAGCACACAGCACAGTGTACAGGGATCGGGGGGAGCACACAGCACAGTGTACAGGGATCGGGGGAGCACACAGCACAGTGTACAGGGATCGGGGGGGAGCACAGAACACCGTGTACAGGGATCGGGGGGAGCACAGTGTACAGGGATCGGGGGGAGCACAGTGTACAGGGATCGGGGGGAGCACAGTGTACAGGGATCGGGGGGAGCACACAGCACAGTGTACAGGGATCGGGGGGGAGCACAGAACACAGTGTACAGGGATCGGGGGGAGCACAGTGTACAGGGATCGGGGGGGAGCACAGAACACCGTGTACAGGGATCGGGGGGGAGCACAGTGTACAGGGATCGGGGGGAGCACAGTGTACAGGGATCGGGGGGAGCACAGTGTACAGGGATCGGGGGGAGCACAGTGTACAGGGATCGGGGGAGCACAGTGTACAGGGATCGGGGGGAGCACAGTGTACAGGGATCGGGGGGAGCACAGTGTACAGGGATCGGGGGGAGCACAGTGTACAGGGATCGGGGGGAGCACAGTGTACAGGGATCGGGGGGAGCACAGTGTACAGGGATCGGGGGGAGCACAGTGTACAGGGATCGGAGGAGCACACAGCACAGTGTACAGGGATCGGAGGAGCACACAGCACAGTGTACAGGGATCGGAGGAGCACACAGCACAGTGTACAGGGATCGGAGGAGCACACAGCACAGTGTACAGGGATCGGAGGAGCACACAGCACAGTGTACAGGGATCGGAGGAGCACACAGCACAGTGTACAGGGATCGGAGGAGCACACAGCACAGTGTACAGGGATCGGAGGAGCACACAGCACAGTGTACAGGGATCGGAGGAGCACACAGCACAGTGTACAGGGATCGGAGGAGCACACAGCACAGTGTACAGGGATCGGAGGAGCACACAGCACAGTGTACAGGGATCGGAGGAGCACACAGCACAGTGTACAGGGATCGGAGGAGCACACAGCACAGTGTACAGGGATCGGAGGAGCACACAGCACAGTGTACAGGGATCGGAGGAGCACACAGCACAGTGTACAGGGATCGGAGGAGCACACAGCACAGTGTACAGGGATCGGAGGAGCACACAGCACAGTGTACAGGGATAGGGGGGAGCGTGTGATCCCCTCTGCTGCGCACAAACTCACCTCTGCATGTAAGTCTAGGCTGAGGTCAATGGCAGCTTCTCCCAGAATCCTCTTCACCTCGGCTCTCTCGCTCGGGGGCACCTGATCCTCCACCCTTTGCCACAGGGATGGCGGGGGCTCCAGGATTTCACCATAACCGCTGTCCTGATCACTGGTTGGCTGCAGCATGACACAGTATGCCTGCACTACACATCCAAGTGAGATGTTCTGCAGAATAAACACACATATGTGAGCGACGGCAGTGGAGTATCAGACGCCCGGGATGTTGCTCTCATGGGATCACACATTTCTCATTGTTCACACGCGGTTCTGATCCCATTCAGACCTCTGACGGAAACTATGCAAAGGATCAAAACGATGGATATCACTGTGATGACAGCGCCAGGTTCAGTCATCTCCGTGACTGGTCTCCT
The DNA here is from genome assembly GCA_033576535.1 of Allobates femoralis. Classification (NCBI taxonomy): domain Eukaryota; kingdom Metazoa; phylum Chordata; class Amphibia; order Anura; family Aromobatidae; genus Allobates; species Allobates femoralis. Next base: position 165,840,539 of record JARQOC010000007.1, on the reverse strand, counting down.
CCAGATGAGGCTCACAGAGGAATCAGGCATCGCTCACTGGCGCCATCATGGGCGACATCCACACAATCTGCAGCTACACATAGACACCTAACAATGGCGCTGACACCTGCCGGAGAGAACATCATGTGATAGCGGCTCCCGTGTGATCACCCGTAATGGAGGTGCAGTCACATCAGCTGAATATACAGATATACACAGCGCAGATTACAGGGCGAAATCCAGGAAAACAATCAAAGCACAAAACCAACCACAACTGACAACAGCTGACTACATCAGAACACTGCCAATCATAACAGAACACAACAGGACACTGCCCGCCCCGACCATAGCAGAACACTGTCCTGACCACAGCAGAATACTGCCCTGACCACAGCTGATCACAGCCAACCACAGCAGAATACTGCCAACAACAGTATAACACTGCCCCTACCACAGTGGATCACAGCAGAATACTGCCCTGACCACAGCAGAACCCTGCCCCGACCACTGCAAACCACAGCAGAACACTGCCCCAACCACAGCAGATCACTGCCCCAACCACAGCTGCCCCATGCCGACCACAGCAGAACACTGCCCCAACCACAGCAGATCACTGCCCCAACCACAGCTGCCCCATGCCGACCACAGCAGAACACTGCCACGACCACAGCTGACCCCTGCCAACCACAGCGGATCACTGCCAACCACAGCGGATCACTGCCAACCACGGCGGATCACTGCCAACCACGGCGGATCACTGCCAACCACGGCGGATCACTGCCAACCACGGCGGATCACTGCCAACCACGGCGGATCACTGCCAACCACAGCAGAACACTGCCCTGACTACAGCCAACTACAGCAGATCACTGCCGACCACTGCCAACCACAGTAGAACACTGCCTCGACCACAGCGGATCACAGCCAACCACAGCAGAATACTGCCCCGACCACAGCGGATCACTGCCCCAACCACAGCGGATCACTACCCCAACCACAGCGGATCACTACCCCAACCACAGCGGATCACTACCCCAACCACAGCGGATCACAGTAGAACACTGCCAACCACAGTAGAACACTGCCTCGACCACAGCGCATCACAGCCAACCACGGCAGAATACTGCCCCGACAACAGCTAACCACAGCAGATCACTGCCCCAACCACAGCGGATCACTGCCCCAACCACAGCTGACCACAGTAGAACACTGCCCCGACCACAGTAGAACACTGGCCCAACCACAGCAGAACACTGGCCCAACCACAGCGGATCACTGCCCCAACCACAGCGGATCACTGCCCCAACCACAGCTGACTACAGTAGAACACTGCCAACCACAGTAGAACACTGCCCCGACCACCGCAGAACACTGTCCTGATCACAGCCATCCACAGTAGAACACTGCCCCGACCACAGCTGATCACAGCAAACCACAGCAGATCACTGCCCCAACCACAGCTGACCACAGTAGAACACTGCCAACCACAGCAGAACACTTCCCCGACCACAGCCATCCACAGTAGAACACTGCCCCAACCACAGCTGATCACAGCAAATCACAGCAGATCACTGCCCCAACCACAGCTGACCACAGTAGAACACTGCCAACCACAGCAGAACACTTCCCCGACCACAGCCATCCACAGTAGAACACTGCCCCAACCACAGCTGATCACAGCAAATCACAGCAGATCACTGCCCCAACCACAGCTGGCCACAGTAGAACACTGCCAACCACAGCAGAATACTGCTCCGACCACAGCTGACCACTACCGACCACAGCAGAACACTGCGCGGACTACAGCCAACCACAGCAGATCATTGCCGACCACTGCCAACCACAGTAGAACACTGCCTCGACCACAGCAGATCACAGCCAAGAGCAAATCACAGCAGAACCCTGCCCCGACCACAGCTAACCACAGTAGAACACTGTCCTGATCACAACCGACCACTGCCGACCACAGCAGAACACTGCCCCAACACACAGCTGACCCCTGCCGACCACAGCAGAACACTGCCCCGACCACAGCTGACCCCTGCCAACCACAGCTGATCACAGCCAACCTCAGCTGATCACAGCCAACCTCAGCTGATCACAGCCAACCTCAGCTGATCACAGCCAACCTCAGCTGATCACAGCCAACCTCAGCTGATCACTGCCAACTACAGTAGAACACTGCCTCGACCACAGCGGATCACAGCCAACAACAGCAGAATACTGCCCCAACCACAGCTAACCACAGCTGATCACTGCCCTAAACACAGCGGATCACTGCCCCAACCACAGTAGAACACTGCCCCGACCACAGCTGATCACTGCCAACCACAGCGGATCACAGCAAACCACAGCAGATCCCTGCCCCAACCACAGCTGACCACAGTAGAACACTGCCAACCACAGTAGAACACTGCCCCGACCACTGTCAACCACCGCAGAACACTGTCCTGATCACAGCCAACCACAGCAGAACACTTCCCCGACCACAGCCATCCACAGCAGATCACTGCCCCAACCACAGCTGACCACAGTAGAACACTGCCAACCACAGCAGAATACTGCTCCGACCACAGCTGACCACTACCGACCACGTCCGCACAGTGTTCTGCTTACAGCCAACCACAGCAGATCATTGCCGACCACAGTAGAACACTGCCTCGACCACAGCGGATCACAGCCAAGAGCCAACCACAGCAGAACCCTGCCCCGACCACAGCTAACCACAGTAGAACACTGTCCTGATCACAACCGACCACTGCCGACCACAGCAGAACACTGCCCCAACCACAGCTGATCACTGCAAACCACATCAGATGACAACAGACCACTGCTGATCACAGCAGACTACAGTCGACCACAACAGACCACAGGAAAACCACTGCCGACCGTCACCAGCGCGGCCCTATAGGAGACTGTTGTGATACAATGGAGCAAAGCAATTACACCTGTACGGAGGCGGGGCCTTGAGTCACGTGGGCGGAGGCACCGGCATCAATACCCCGGGGGTCCGCGAAGAGGTCACCACCTGGACCACACACCGAACGGAGTCACCGAGGGGCCGCACACCGAGCGGAGTCACCGAGGGGCCCCACACCGAGCGGAGTCACCGAGGGGCCCCACACCGAGCGGAGTCACCGAGGGGCCCCACACCGAGCAACCGGCTCGCGGTGCCTCCACCTGTCAGCTACTTCCTGGTACGTTTCCAAGAAAACAAAGCTGTAACTATGGAAACGAGACCACGCCCATTATCAACCAATCAGGAAGTGGTAAACCTGCAAACGTCCAATGGACATTGAAGGTAGAAAATGTGAACTATAACCTTGAGTATATACACTGCACAGTACCACTTCTCCTGTCCTGTATACTGGATGTAATCCTCAGTGTCTGTATTATTCTGTATATATACACTGCACAGTACCACTTCTGTCCTGTATACTGGGTGTAATCCTCAGTGTCTGTATTATTCTGTATATATACACTGCACAGTACCACTTCTGTCCTGTATACTGGGTGTAATCCTCAGTATCTGTATTATTCTGTATATATACACTGCACAGTACCACTTCTCCTGTCCTGTATACTGGGTGTAATCCTCAGTATCTGTATTATTCTGTATATATACACTGCACAGTACCACTTCTCCTGTCCTGTATACTGGGTGTAATCCTCAGTATCTGTATTATTCTGTATATATACACTGCACAGCACCACTTCTCCTCTCCTGTATACTGGGTGTAATCCTCAGTATCTGTATTACTCTGTATATATACACTGCACAGTGCCACTTCTCCTGTCCTGTATACTGGGTGTAATCCTCAGTATCTGTATTATTCTGTATATATACACTGCACAGTACCACTTCTCCCATCCTGTATACTGGGTGTAATCCTCAGTATCTGTATTACTCTGTATATATACACTGCACAGTGCCACTTCTCCTGTCCTGTATACTGGGTGTAATCCTCAGTATCTGTATTACTCTGTATATATACACTGCACAGTGCCACTTCTCCTGTCCTGTATACTGGGTGTAATCCTCAGTATCTGTATTACTCTGTATATATACACTGCACAGTACCACTTCTCCTGTCCTGTATACTAGGTGTAATCCTCAGGATATGTATTATTCTGTATATATACACTGCACAGTACCACTTCTCCTGTCCTGTATACTGGGTGTAATCCTCAGTATCTGTATTATTCTGTATATATACACTGCACAGCACCACTTCTCCTGTCCTGTATACTGTCTGTAATCCTCAGGATATGTATTATTCTGTATATATACACTGCACAGCACCACTTCTCCTGTCCTGTATACTGGCTGTAATCCTCAGGATATGTATTATTCTGTATATATACACTGCACAATACCACTTCTCCTGTCCTGTATACTGGGTGTAATCCTCAGGATATGTATTATTCTGTATATATACACTGCACAGCACCACTTCTCCTGTCCTGTATACTGGGTGTAATCCTCAGGATATGTATTATTCTGTATATATACACTGCACAGCACCACTTCTCCTGTCCTGTATACTGGCTGTAATCCTCAGGATATGTATTATTCTGTGTATATATACACTGTACAGTACCACTTCTCCTGTCCTGTATACTGGGTGTAATCCTCAGTATCTGTACATATACACTGCACAGTATCACCTCTGTCTCGTCTCTGAGCTCACAGTAGTCTCCCTCATCGCAGCTCGTGGTTGTTGTGTCTGGGGAGGAGCAGCCTCCATGTTTCCGGAATGTGCAGACAGATCCGCCGTGTGGAATGTACGTTGTGTAGTTTCGGATGTTCTGGTATTTGCTTCTTAATTCTCTGGACGTTTCTTTCTTCCTTCTTTTATACTGTATTTGAGTTAGGTTGGATTATCTTATTAGTAATTGAACCCGATCATTCATCCTTCTCTGGTTGCTGACAGGGAATGGACTTTTTTCTGTGAAGCCTTTACATCAGACTTCCAAGGATTTGCTACATTCTGTTAGGCTACATTCACACTGTGCGTTTTTGATGATCTGTTTTTGATGAATTTTTAGAAGCAAAACTGGTTGTTTTTTTTTTTAAGCCGGTGCAAAAAACACATTGCGCTGTTTTGCTTTGTGCACTATAGACAGTGAAGAAAGATATTTAAAATAAAGGGGTTCTTGTTGTCATTTCCTTCCTTCTCCATTCTCCATGCCATGGAATGGAGATACATGGAAGACCTATTTTTTTAAAAGTTAAAAAAAAACAAAAACGTGGGCTTTGCTGTATTTTCTCTTGCCAGCTAAGGTTAACCGAAGTAGCTACTGGCTGCCAACTCCTCCTGCTTGGTGTTACCTTCACACTGCCAATGGAAAATACAGTGGAGCCTTTTTTTTTTTTTTTTCTTTCTGTGGGAAAAAAAAAAGAGGGCTTCGCTTTATTTTCTACTGCTGGTAAAGGTAACTGGAATTCTCAGCTTGGTAAGGCCCAAGTGTTCTGGGCCCCCCACGTTGAAAATCGCAGCCTGCAGCCGCCCCAGAATTGGCACCTCTATGAGAGACGCCAAAACTGGCGGTTACCCCGCTCATCCAGCTGCCATGTAGCGGTGGCAGACTTGGTAATAATAAGGTTGGTGACAGCTTTCTTTGCACCTGACACCAAGCCCCTATTGGTAATGTCAGCCGTCAGTATGACAACAGTGCATTAGCAATAGTAATATTTAAAAATCAGACACAGACACCAGAAAAAATAACCTTGGCTTTTTTTTCTCTTAAATAAAGACCCTCCGACGTAGTCCAGCGATGTCCAAACCGGTTCTAAGATCAGCTGATCCATCTGCCACCAGCAAACAGACCAGCTGATGTGCCCGCCAATCAGCTGCTGATCGCTTTACTGGTGGCAGATGGATCAGCTGACTCAGCTGCAAGAAGCTGCCACCGGTAAAGCCGTCCGGCCAAATAGAGAAGCACTGTAATAGTGGATTGTGTGATTACCAATCCGTTATTCCAGCATTTTTTTTTTATTATAATGGAACCAATGGAGGAAACGCAGTGAAAAAATGCTGCATAATTGACCTGTCCATTTCTTTTACTGATCCGTTTTCTACCCCAAAAGCGTATCTGCAAAAAACGCTGTGTCTGAATGGCAAATGTTGAACATCCATTCATTTTGCTGTTCAACACAGATGCAGATGCATTCTTAGGGGAAAACAGATCCGCAAACAATGTACCGTGTGAATGCAGCATTAGAGAAGGTGACGGCTCTTTGACCAGAATCTGGGTTTGGATGAGAGTTGTAAGGGTGACTTGGCACGTCAGTTTAATATGTTGGATATCCTGTGATATATTCCACCATCACGTTTTCTGGAGTTCCGGTGTGGGTGTGAATATTCTGTCCATATCCTTCCATCAAAGTCATAGAATGTAATTTCCTGTCCAAAGACCCCAAAACAGAAGCCCCATTATCCCCCACGTGGATGCAATACATGAATGGTCCTGGGGCCTCTTGTAGCAGAAGGGTCCAGTGGCGTAACTTCAGGCCCAGGGGCCTCGATGCAAAAGCTCCAACAGGGCCCCCAATTATTGCAAATCTTTAATAGTATTAAGGCCCCGTTACACCTGCCGATACTGCCGGAGATGTCGGCAGCGACTGGCTGGTGCGCGCATGTTTTTGGCGCCCCACCAGCGTTGCCGCCCCCAATTTACACGGGGAGACATCTCCAGCGATGGGCTGGCGAGCTGAAAGGCGGCATCGCCGCCGGGGTGTCTCAAAACCCCAGCGGCGATGCAGGACAATGGGAGCCTATGGCTCCCATCGCCTGTCAGCTCGCCGGCAGCCGTTTACATGGGGCGATCTGTGCACATCGCCCCAGATCGGCCGCCTGGTTTCACATCACTGATGTGAAACCAGGTGAGCTGTCAGAGCCGCCGACATAGCCCCTTTACATTAGGCGACGCAGGGGTGATGTCGCCACCGATAGGCCACGCCCCTACATTGCCTATGTAATCGGCGGCGATGTGGCCAGGTGTAACGGGGCCTTTAGTCTTTTTCTATAGGCCAAAGGGACTTCTGGGGCCCCCCCAGACTGCAGGTCCCGAGTGCTATCACAACCCCTGCACCTATTGTAGTTATGCCCCTGGAAGGGTCTTTGGTCTCTAGGACACCAAGGTTTGGAGAATCTACTATGTCAGTATTGAGCTTGGAGACAGATCTACAAACTGCAACAGCAAAAAGGAAAGTAATCTAATGAGGAACATCATATTAACGCTGTGTCTTGAATATCGCCCGTGAAGGGGGAACCCGGTCACAACCGCTGGGTGTCCCAACTTTCCCAATCTCCTGAACGATCCTCCTCTCCGCATACACAGATCACTCAATCAGATGATACTTTCCCTCTTTCAGGTTGTGAGGACATTTATATCAGCAAGAAACAAACTTGTTACATTTTAGATTTAATATAGAGGAAAAAAGTAGAGTATAAGGTTACAAAAAGATGAAGTAGTAACAGGACACACAAGGCCAAAGCACAATCGTTAACAATCCCTAAAAGCAGGCAGAATAGGAAGCATTTAAGGAAACCAGGATGGATGATCACAGAACTTAAACACATGCTAAAAAGGAAGATAGAAAAGTTTATCAAATGGAAAGAGGGAGACATATCTTAAGATGACTGCAATGCAGTCCACAGAACCTGCAGGACATATATGAGATTAGATAAAGCTGATAAAATTAAGGCTTGCAAGAGAAGTCAAAATAATAAAAAATGATTTGGGGGTACGTCAAACGTAAAAGCAAAGCTAAAGATTTTATAGGATTTTTACACGAGGAAAATGATGAAGTGGAAAAAATTTATGTTGTGGAGGCTGAACTTTCTGTTTTTTTCTCAGAAAGTAAATGTAACATGAACTGATCTTCACTGTACTATTAAAGGAATTGAAGAATCATGGCTATCTATAAACAGGGAAATAGTGAGGGAATACTTCCCTATCATAAATAAATTCAAGTCTCCAGGTCCAGATGAATTACCCCCAGGATACCGAATGAGGTAGCAGAGGATCTTTTTGAACCACTCTCCATAATCTTTGAAAATTCTTGGAGAATAAATAGGAAAAGTCCCAGAAGATTGGAGAACAGCAAATATTGTCCCTATCTTCAAAAAGGGGAAGAAGGTGGACCCGGGGAAATAGAAGCATGTGGGCCTGACTTCTAAACCAGGAAGGCTTAGTAATCAGACCCAAAGAGTGGTTGTGAATGGCTGCACATCCAGCTGGAAGAATGTCTCAAGTGGGGACCACAGGGCTCTGTCCTGGGCCCTTTGTTATTCAATATCTTTATCAATCATATAGATGATGGAATTGAGGGTAAATTGATTAAATTTGCTGATGACACAAAGCTAGATGGGATAGCAAATACTAGAGAAGAGAGAGATAATTCAAAGAGATCTAAACAAACTGGAACAGTGAGCAGCAACTATCAGAATGGTTTATAACCGGGAGAAATGCAAAGTCCTACATCTGGACAAGAACAATGAAAAAAGCATCTACAGAATGGGAGGAATAGGGCTAAGCAATGACACATGTGAAAAAGACTTGTATATACTAATAGATCACAGACTGAACATGAGTCAACAGTGTCAGGCAGCAGCAAAAAAAGGCAAACAGTTCTGGGATGCATTAACAGAAGCATACAGTCTAGATTACGTGACGTCATTATCATCCTTTACTCCTCTTTGGTCAGACCTCATCTGGATACTGTGTCCAGTTCTGGGCACCACATTTTAAAAAAGACATCAACAAACTGGAGCAAGTTCAGAGAAGAGCGACCAGAATGGTGACTGGTCTGCAAACCATGTCCAAAGAGGAATGGCTACAGGATTTGGGAATGATTAGCTTGCCAAAAAGAAGCCTGAGAGGTTACCTAATAGCTGTCTACAAATATCTCAAGGGCTGTCACACTGTAGAGGGACCAGCTTTATTTTCATTTGCACAAGGAAAGACTAGAAGCAATGGGATGAAACTGAATGGGAGGAGACAGATTAGATAATAACTTTTAGAGATTTAGAGAGAACATTTTGACAGTGAGGGTGATCAAGGAGTGGAACTGGCGGCCACGAGAGGTAGTGAGTTCTCCTTCAATGGAAGTCTTCACACAGAGGCTGGACAGACATCTGTCTGGGATGATTTACTGAATCCTGCTTTGAATTGGGGATTGGACCAGGAGGTCCCTTTCAACTCTAACATTCTATGAAACAAAAAGGATAAATATTTGTATCACCTGTGATCCCATAATGAGATGTTCTGGTCCAGAGATTCTAGGGCATCATCCCCTTCTCCTGTTCTGGACATTATATGGCACAATCCCTGTCTCCCCACTCCTCCTGGTCTGGAGACTATAGGGTGTCATCCACTTTCCCCTCCGGTCTGGAAATTGTAGGGTGTCATCCCTTCCCCCCCACCCCTCGTCTTGGTCCAGTGAGAGGAGGATGGCTCATTGTATGAAGGAATTACATTTATTCAGTTAAGGTTATATTTCCCCAACGTAATCTCCTTCTGGAATAATATGACCGCCAGATTTCAGGGCATATATCACTATTCTACACACACCACCCATGACTATCCTATGTTCATAGTTCATGTTGATATTACATTTTCGTGTTTTCTAAGGTTCTGTTCCCACTATGAGCTTTTGGTGCTGCAGAATTTTTGCACCATTTCGGCACCTATTATGTATATTCAGTTACTTGCATTTTTTATTGAGTTTTCGATGCTAGGACTGGACCCTGAAGAACTCCAATAAGAGAAGACCCAGAAGCAAACCCTGGGGAATACAGACAGTAAGAGGAGGGGACTGTGGAGACCCGGGGGTCAGTGGGTGCTCTCGTCCGCTGGCCCAGCCGCCTTTGGCAAGGCAAAGTGTACCAGGGCTCATCCCCAAACTGAACGCCTGAGCTCCTTAACCATGGGCGGAACACTACTCTGACAACACAGGGAGAGGGAACCACAATATTAAGGCTTTATTGGATCCCCAAACAGTTTACAGCATATAACACATAACCAGCAAAACACAACAATGTAACAGGCAACAGAGTCTCACCCTTCCGCTGGCTCACCAAGGATTAGAATATGGCACAGCAAAGTCTGTAGCCAGGTGACGAGGTTGTCCCAACCTGCGTGGCTTCCTTATGCAGTCTTTGTCATCACAGGCAAATCCGATAATTCGATGCTGAAGTCCTTGTGGTGTTATAATCCAGGTTCTGATCCCCTTGGTCGGCACCGAAATGCCTAAGCCTGGGGTTATGACTGGATAATCGGATCCGAAGATCCTGGATTAGCCGCCGTATCCAATCTGCTGGTCAAAGTGAATAGTCCTTCTTATATACCCTCAGTCCTCATTGCAGGATACTGGGGACTTCACGATAGGTGGAATAAAACCGTCTTTTCATTGGCTGGACCTCAAGCCTCATATAACCGTTTTTGGTCGTATTGCAGTCCAGACATGGAGAGCCAAATACTGATTGATATAGCACCTAGCAGTAATACAATGGAATGTTAGTAGGAGACATTGAGTCTGCAAACCATGACATTAAACAATGGTAGCTGAAGCTATTTACATAGAGTCCACAATCCACATGGTAATATACAATGGACGATTAGCATAATTAAGTTCGATAATTACATTACCATGTTAAAATAAACATCAACAGTCATCTACAAAACTCTAGGAACATCCAGTTGGCCATCACAAGTTTGCAAACCAAAATACAATACTGTCTGGGTTACATAAGAAATCATCATATGTTCTACATTGAAGGAGTCCATTTTGTCACAGGCACCTAGGACTGAACCCTCAGAAATTCCAATGGTTAGAGGAGGGGACCTAGGACTGATCCCTGAGGAACCCCGATGATAAGAGGGAGGGGACCTAGGACTGATCTCTGAGGAACCCCGACGGTAAGAGGAGGGGACCTAGGACTGATCCCTGAGGAACCCCGATGGTAAGAGCAGGGGACCTAGGACTGATCCCTGAGGAACCCCAATGGTAAGAGGGAGGGGACCTAGGACTGATCTCTGAGGAACCCCGACGGTAAGAGGAGGGGACCTAGGACTGATCCCTAAGGAACCCCGATGGTAAAGGAGGGGACCTAGGACTGATCCCTGAGGAACCCCGACGGTAAGAGGAGGGGACCTAGGACTGATCCCTGAGGAACCCCGATGGTAAGAGGGAGGGGACCTAGGACTGATCTCTGAGTAACCCTGACGGTAAGAGGAGGGGACCTAGGACTGATCCCTGAGGAACCCCGATGGTAAGAGGGAGGGGACCTAGGACTGATCTCTGAGTAACCCTCACGGTAAGAGGAGGGGACCTAGGACTGAGCCTGAGGAACCCCAACAGTAAGGGGAGGGGGCCTAGGACTGAACCCTGAGGAACCCCAACAGTAAGAAGAGGAGAAGGATAAGAGCCGGCTGCGAATCCTGATAATTTGTACATTTGGCAGCAGAACCTTCCTCAGACGACCATTAATAACCTCCAGTGATGGCGGCCAAGGCTGGAAGTGCCTGGATTTCTGCACGATGCTCAGACTCCAGACTGGAGACATCCGGAGGTTGTGATAATGTAGTTTCCATTTCTCATCAGCTGCAGATCAGTGATGTCTCCTTTGTGTTGTTATAGTGTCAGCGTTAAGTAAATCATCTTGATGTTTCTATGTAAAGAAGATTGTAGATACCTTTTGTTGGAGGATAAGTTGCATCACAGCCCTTCTGCCTCTACTGCAGTAGGTGAGGGGTTAACATTTGGGGTGACATGACTTCTATTTAAATATGTGGGGCTCCTCACCGGGGCTGGTGTCGCCAGAGGCTCCGTCAGTCAGGTTGGCGGATTCTTGTACGACGTGTTGGGACCAGTTACTTGTTGGAAGATTTCTTCTCCACATCTGCCTGGAAACCTTAAAGGAGTACGTGCAGATTTTCAATGAGCGTTGCCTCTTGTGATGTCACCCAGCTTTACAAAGACCAGATAGAAATAACATGGGATGAATCTTTTCGGCTGATCAGATTTTGGGGGCCATCCTTGGCGATCCGATTGATTTACTTTGTCTCTCACATTCTGACTCACCGCGGCCGGCTGACTCCGGTTTAGACAGGCGATTCTTCTCCTTCCTTGTCACGGGTGGACCGCGCCTGCCAGTAGTGGGGCCCGGTGTAGTGCAGATCAAAAATTGAAGACGTCTTGAGGGAACAGATTAAAGGGGTTTTAATTTGTTTTTCTTCGTGACGCCACCTATGAGTAGATTCGGTAAGGGCTACCGACGCTGCGGAACCCCCGGGGGATGGACAGCAGCAAGATGTTACGCTCCCCACAGGCTGAGCGGTGATCCCCGGGGGCTGGAGCTGCTCAAGATGTTGTGCGGCAGCTGCAGTTACCTTAGTGTGCGGACGGATAGTTCATAAGGAGACACGGACACAGATAGTCTCTGCAACGGGTCTTTACTGTAACCAGCAGGCAGTACATGGTATACAGTGGTTGAGTAGTAGACCGGGTGGACTCAGCAGTGATAGTGTTCCTCAGAGATCCGCAGTGTTCCTCCATTCTACCTACTTAGTTCCTTCTTGCCAGCGTCGCCCAGGAATACCAGGTCGGGTACGGGGAGGCTGCTTCAATGCCCTATCCATGATGTACGTTCTGGATGCTTTGGGGAGCCTTGTGTCCCTCAGTGGGTACACCGCTGGTTAGACGACTGGAAACTGGCTGGTGGTGGGGTGCTCCTATAAAGCTGCTCCTCCACGGGGCTGGTTCGCGTGACAGAGGTGAACTGCTGCCAGCTTCGGTACCAGTGAACCGGCTGTAAGTTGTGGGCACGGGAGTCTTTTGGGAACCCGTGTAGAAATGCCCAATCCCGGTAGTTAAGGCCTCAGGTGCTGACACCCGACCGGTGACGGCCCAGGGGCCCGCACGGGGTGCGGAGCCCCCGCTCCTCTCCAAGTTCTAGTCTGCTCTTGTCAGGTTCTAGATTCCTTCTCCAACTCTGTTCAGACTCTCTAGATTATTGTGTGTTCTACTACACTACCCTAACACTCCACCCCCCAGGACCTATGATTGGTCCCCTGTTCTAGGTGTTGCATGTTGGGTTGGATCTCAGAGTTAACCATTTCACTGCTTTGTCAGAGAATATTGCGGCTGCAATACTCCCTTGTGACGCACTCGTTGCGGGGCGCCACACTCCCCCTTGGTTAAATCAGCTTGTCCCCAAGCGTCAAACTACTCACATTACAGAGGTTTTTGCATTTTTATACATATATGACACACTTTTATTAAAATAGAAAACAGGTAAAGGTATGCTTTGGTGACATAAGCAAAGAAACAGGTAATCACTTTGTGCGGACCCAGCGTGCGGTCGGCTGTCCTTTAACTAGAGTCCAGGCTGTAGCCGCAAGATCACACAGTCAGTGAGTAACGGGAACAGAGTCATTGAGGAAGTTCAAGTTTTAAAGTCACTGGCTCTGAGGGTGATGGCGCACCCGGATTGCGAACCACCCATCTGCACAAGCGTAGCGCTCGTAGGTGATTATGTCGCCCCGGTATAGGTCGCGATCGGGATGTCCTCTTGGCAAGTTTGACTCAACGTCCCGGCGCCCCACAAACACCTCCTCATTCAAACCCACCTCCCAAGCGAACCCCCACCCGGTATGTAAGTTAAAGGTGGAAATTCTACCTTCACGGCGGAGTTCATCAGGCAGCGGCGGCTGGCGGCGAGCCTCGGCACGGGCCTCCATGTTGGCGCGTTCTCTGGCTTGCCACTCCTCTCGTCGTCTCTGGCGTACATCTCCGTCGTTACGGCTCGGGGTGTAGAGATGAGTAACGGAGCTGGTGGTTTGGCGGGAAGCTTGAACTTGGCGGGCTGTCTGTATCGGCACCCGGTGGAACGGCACAGGGGAAGGTGTCGGCAGTGCACCCGACCAGTGTACCCGAGCTGTATGCCCGGTAGGAAGTTCCTTGTTGTCTCCCCAAGCGAACCCGGTATCGAAATCCTCAGCGGTGCTGTGGGTCTCGTCGTCATCCTCTCCGACCTCTTCCTCGATGACCACATCAGGCTGCTCGATGGTGAAAGACGTTGAAGCTTGTTCCATTGTACAACAGGGCGGTGGTGCTGCGGATCCTTCCGTAGGGACGTCCTGCAGGGCTTCCAGGCTGCCTGCCTCTTCATCTGTTTCCACAGGTAAAGGTGTTTCAATCCCGGTTACCAGGTAGGCCTCGGCAATGGCAAGGGAAGCCTCCGGTACGGGGATAAAACAGGCGACTGTCTCTGTAGTGGTGAAACATGTCGCGGGTTCCTCAGCGGGAGCCTGGTAGAGATCAAGTTCTTCCATGGAGCGTGTTATGAGCTCCGGCTCAAGAACGGGATCGGTTGCGATATTGGTCGCTGGAACGGGTCGAGTTGCGGCCTCCACCGGAATGACGCAGTCTATTGGCTCTGGTGACGGAGCAGGACAGGTGGTAGGCGAGGGTGAGGCGGTCGAGAAGCTGGTGACGTCGTCTGGGCTTGGAGAAGCTGTACCCGGTCGGCTCTGCTGCATCGCATGGTGTAGTCGTCTGCCTAGGGTCGCGCTCCAGCTACGGATCGTCCATTCCACTGTCTCTAGTAACCGCACCCGGAGGTCTTGTAGAGCCTCTAGCCAGAAGTCGGGGCTGCCGTCTATGGTAAGGGCAGGATCCGGACCCGGTTGGGTGATGGCTGCTCTGGCCTCCGCCTCGACCTCCCGCATCAGGTCTTGGAGTCTCGTGCTGGCCATTCTTCTTGGAGGGAAACCACACCCGTTCAACCGGTAAGACGTTCTGGTTGAGCTGGTGAAGAAGTCTTCTTTTTGACTCCCATTTCCTGTGGGCTTTTGTAGTCCAATGGTGGGAAAAGTCTTTGGGGTCCGCCCCCATGGTTGATTCGAGCAATCAGGGCGGACAAAGAGTTTGGCGCCTTTTGTCTTTAGCCCTCCCACGATGAGGGGGGGTTGACTCACTCCTGGGCTTCACGTGGCGGCTTCTTGTGGCGGGAACGCCATCTTGGGCGCCATCTTGACCCAATGGTGTAAAGGCGGGAAAGTTCTTTTAGGGACGAACAAAGTCCAATTGTAGACAATAAAGTCCAGTTTAAGCACATTATACCCGTTGGGTAACGGGCCTGCTCGTATCCTGTTCGTGACGCCATTTTCTGACTCACCGCGGCCGGCTGACTCCGGTTTAGACAGGCGATTCTTCTCCTTCCTTGTCACGGGTGGACCGCGCCTGCCAGTAGTGGGGCCCGGTGTAGTGCAGATCAAAAATTGAAGACGTCTTGAGGGAACAGATTAAAGGGGTTTTAATTTGTTTTTCTTCGTGACGCCACCTATGAGTAGATTCGGTAAGGGCTACCGACGCTGCGGAACCCCGGGGGATGGACAGCAGCAAGATGTTACGCTCCCCACAGGCTGAGCGGTGATCCCCGGGGGCTGGAGCTGCTCAAGATGTTGTGCGGCAGCTGCAGTTACCTTAGTGTGCGGACGGATAGTTCATAAGGAGACACGGACACAGATAGTCTCTGCAACGGGTCTTTACTGTAACCAGCAGGCAGTACATGGTATACAGTGGTTGAGTAGTAGACCGGGTGGACTCAGCAGTGATAGTGTTCCTCAGAGATCCGCAGTGTTCCTCCATTCTACCTACTTAGTTCCTTCTTGCCAGCGTCGCCCAGGAATACCAGGTCGGGTACGGGGAGGCTGCTTCAATGCCCTATCCATGATGTACGTTCTGGATGCTTTGGGGAGCCTTGTGTCCCTCAGTGGGTACACCGCTGGTTAGACGACTGGAAACTGGCTGGTGGTGGGGTGCTCCTATAAAGCTGCTCCTCCACGGGGCTGGTTCGCGTGACAGAGGTGAACTGCTGCCAGCTTCGGTACCAGTGAACCGGCTGTAAGTTGTGGGCACGGGAGTCTTTTGGGAACCCGTGTAGAAATGCCCAATCCCGGTAGTTAAGGCCTCAGGTGCTGACACCCGACCGGTGACGGCCCAGGGGCCCGCACGGGGTGCGGAGCCCCCGCTCCTCTCCAAGTTCTAGTCTGCTCTTGTCAGGTTCTAGATTCCTTCTCCAACTCTGTTCAGACTCTCTAGATTATTGTGTGTTCTACTACACTACCCTAACACTCCACCCCCCAGGACCTATGATTGGTCCCCTGTTCTAGGTGTTGTATGTTGGGTTGGATCTCAGAGTTAACTATTGCACTGCTTTGTCAGAGAATATTGCGGCTGCAATACTCCCTTGTGACGCACTCGTTGCGGGGCGCCACAATTCTCCCTGTTTTCTAATCCCCCCCAGTGTTCTGTTCAGCGTTGGACACTTCCAGGACCCCGAACCTGGGGCTCATCACACAAATCTATGCCAAAGGCAGATATGGGGCTCAGCGGATACAGGGCTCATAACACACATCTCTGCCATAGGCAGATACGCGGTGCAGCAGATATGGGGCTCATCACACACATCTCAGCCATGGGCAGATACGCGGTGCAGCAGATGCGGGGCTCATCACACACATCTCTGCCATAGGCAGATACGCGGTGCAGCAGATGCGGGGCTCATCACACGTCTGCTATAGGCAGATATGGGGCTCAGCGGATACAGGGCTCATCACACACATCTCTGCCATAGGCAGATACGCGGTGCAGCAGATGCGGGGCTCATCACACGTCTGCTATAGGCAGATATGGGGCTCAGCGGATACAGGGCTCATCACACACATCTCAGCCATGGGCAGATACGCGGTGCAGCAG